>VRLP01002531.1:10000-85878 GCA_009660295.1 Lophius piscatorius
CACACACATACACACACACACCATCCTCATCACCACCCTCACCACCATCATCACCGCCAACACCACCACCGTCTCCACCATCAACCCCATCACCACCATCACCAACACACACGCACACATACACACACACACGCACACTCAACACACACGCTAAACACATAAACCCGTACACACACACACAAACTGAACACACAAACATGTGCACACACACAGACACACACACACGCTAAACACCCAAACCCGCACACACACACACACACTGAACACACACAAACAAGTACACACACACAAACACACTCATTCTCGGACTGGTCTTCTGCCGCTCCAACTTTGATTTGAAGAAACTTTGAAGATCATAAAGATAAATTAAACGAATGATCTTCAGTCCATCATACTTTTATCTTCTACTCAAACATGGGGTACTTTGAGAAAGTATCGGACCTGATTCATGTTCTATTTCAGTTTTTATCTCACGCTGACCTTCAAACAAAGTTTAACATGAAACAAAGGCAACCCCAGAAAAACACGTGAGGATTTAGTTAATATGTCACGTTATCATAGTAGATACACACAAACGTAGAATAAACCAGGAAAGATAAAATACATTCACAGTAAAGTTTATGTCATATAATATAAAAGTCTTATCGTATTGTTGTGAATATTAGAAAGTTCTCCATTTATTACAGCGACGTTAAATCTGATGCTTTTAACTCTTGCAGTGTTTTTGTTTCATAAACAGTCGGCGTGTCATGAACTCTGAAATAAAACATTCTGAGCCGAAGCTCTCAAACAGCCAATTCTGGTAAATATTCCTCTTAAATTCCGAGAGGGTAATTTGTTCTGATTACAATGTCTCTTAAAATAGGCCTCCATCATCGGCGTCTTTCACGTTCGTGGAAATAAGGTCGGTTTCAAAGAAACGTTCGAGCGGATACAGAACGCTGCTTTAAAATATCTTAAGTGATATGAAGGACAATAAGTGTTTTATTATATATATATATATATATATATATATATATATATATATATATACGCGCTATAGAATAATAATGTATTTAATAAGCAAACCATGAAACACATTTAGTACCTGGTTAAAGACTTTTTCCTCTTTTTCTGTTTCCTTTTAATGTCCTCAGCCAAAAAAAAACAACCCAACACCACCACAATCACCAACATCACCACCATTACCACCAATACCACCACCCTCACCACCATCACCACCATCACCACCATCAGCACCACCATCACTACCATCACCACCATCAACACCATCAGCACCACCATCACCACCATCACTACCAACACCACCATCACCACCTCCACCATCACCACCCTCACCACCATCACCACCATCAGCACCACAATCACCAACATCACCACCATTACCACCAACACCACCATCAGCACCACCATCACTACCATCACTACCAACACCACCATCAGCACCTCCACCCTCACCACCATCACCACCACCATCACTACCATCACTACCAACACCACCATCAGCACCATCAGCACCATCAGCACCACCAACACCACCATCACTACCAACACCACCAACACCACCATCACTACCAACACCACCAACACCACCATCACTACCAACTCCACCAACACCATCATCACTACCAACACCACCATCACCACCATCACTACCATCACCACCAACACCACCATCACTACCAACTCCACCAACACCATCATCAATACCAACACCACCATCACCACCATCCCTACCATCACTACCAACACCACCACCATCACCAACATCACCATCTCAACCATCACCACCCTCACAACCATTATCACCACCAACACCACCGCCGTCTCCACCATCACCAACATCACCATCTCAACCATCCCCACCCTCACAACCATTATCACCACCAACACCACCGCCGTCTCCACCATCACCAACATCACCATCTCAACCATCACCACAACCATCACCACCATCTCCTGCGTCTCCCTCACACACACAGACACACAGACACACAGACACACAGACACACACACACGCACACACACCCGCACACACACACACACGCACACAGACACAGACACACACACACACGCACACAGACACACACACACACACACACACACACACGCACGCACGCACACACACAGACACACACACACACACACACACACACACACACGCACGCACACACACAGACACACACACACACACACACACACACAAACTCTGAGTGCTGCTATGGCTGAGCGTTTAAAGTTGTTCGTGTTTGCAAACACTGAAGGCGAATTCACCGCAGCCTCTTCATCGGCGTCTCCTTGTTGGAGTGCGATGGAATAAGAAAGCCGTTTAATTGAAAGTCTAATCTCCATTTTTATTACCTCCTACTTTCTTTCTTGCTGCGTGTGCGTGTGTGTGAGTGTGTGTGCGTGTGTGTGTGTCTCAGATGGATTCTGAAAGCTAAACGGGTCTTCATCTCCTCCCGTCACCTCGCCGCTGTCATGCTCTCGTTCACATTATTCCCCTCCGCTCATGTAAATGCTTCATCTGTTCTTCACATCTTAATTATCTATTTACCGCCCTGTGCTTGTCGTTTCTATTATAAATACACATCAAAAGACTATTTCAGCTTCATTTTTATTATAATGCCGTATGATAAGCGTAAAGTCTGTAATTCCATCGATCCTTTCCACAGCATGAAAAGCACAAGTGCAATATTTACATTTAGTTTAGTTTATAAATGCTTTATAACTTGTTTACCAGTCCTTATTAAGCCGTTATAACTCATTAGATATGAAGGGTAACAGAGACACGTCACTTGTTAAGTAGGGAGTAAACAATGATTATTGAAAGCTTTGTTATAAGACGTTTATAAACACATTTTTTATCACAGTCCTGAAATGAATGGCTGAGCTATAATTCATTTCCAACATTTGGTTAAAAAACTGTCGCCTCCTGTTCAAACACACATGTTACATTTAAAGCCTTAGTTCTGGACCCAGGAGCAGACTCAGAGTGGATCAATGTGGGTTCTAAAGTGAATGTAATAACTTAACGCTGCTGGGAGGGCGAGGAGAGTGAGGTGATCTGGCTGCAGGTCGACGCTGGGATGAGGTGAAGAGAAATCGGATGAGGTAGAAGGACACAAGGGTGAAAATTGCTCACAAAAAGAATTCCCTTTTTTTTTCTTTCTGCTTCATACAAATCAGAGACAAAAGAGACAAAATGTTCTCTTAGTGGATAAAATATCCAGAAAATCAAGAAAAGGAAGAGTCAGATATCCAGAAACATGTATAAATATGAATAACACATAAATTAAAGCCAGGTCCAGTTGTGCAGTTAGCAGAAACACACATGTTGTGTTGTGAGTGGATGAATGAGTGGTTGGGAAAGATTACGGGTTTTGGACAGAACACAGTCTCACAGTGATTTGTTGTAGAGTCGGGACGAAGGTCCCGCGGTGGCGCTCAGTCTTATACTGTGGGTGTAGCGGTCTGACGCTGGAGGAGCTGCTCAGAGGTCCCACCGTCTCATGTTAGGGGGTGAGAGGTGTTGTCCAGGATGGAGGTCCGCTTAGTCAACATCCTCCATAGAGTCCAGGGGACAGTCCAGGACAGAGCTGGACCTCCTGACCAACCCGTTCAGTCTCCTCCTGTCCCTCCCTGTGTAATCAACGCTATTCTGTCAGTGGTCATAATGTAATGGCATATCTCTGCGTGTGCAGCTATGGCCAGTACCAGTATCTTTTTTCCCTCTAAATTCTTGAGTACTTAAACTGCCGGCTGAAGATTCAGCGATCAAAGACAGAAGAAATGAATATTTCATAGCTTCGGGGGCGGCTGTGGCCCCCGGGAGGTAAAAGAGCGCCTGGATCTCCAGACTGCCCCTCCAATCAGCAGGTCGTGGGGTTCGTGAGCAAGACACTGAAACCGTATGTGCCCCCCCGGCGCCCCCCAGGCGCGCCTCAGCCGCTCAGGGGTGTGTCAGTTGCAGAGAAGGTCATTTGTATCCTATCACCATAAAGTGGGATCGTTTATGTTATAACTAAAAAACAGTTTCACGGATCAACTTCAAATTTTATATCCACATAGACCTAAGTGTGAGGAAGAACTGGATTGATTTTGGAAAAGGTGGACCGAATATACATAGATACATTTGGAGATTTCTCTTGTATATGTCATATTTTATCAGTAAAGTTCATTTTCTCCTCACTAGAGGGAACATTTTGTTCCTTTTGTTGTTTTTTTTATTGTTATTTCCCGAATACATGTCCAATTAGCTCCCGCTTGAATAATTTCATTATAATAGTTCATCTATTACACATTAGGGGGAGCTTTTAGTGGAATACACAGTTTCTCGTCCTTAACTTCCCAACTATAAGTCCAATTGTGTCTGAATTTAGCTCATGATGAAGTGATGAAGACTTCAGCCTCTCGTTTCTCCCCCCCCCCCCGTCTCTGAGGACAGTTTGCCACCCTAATAGCCAGTTTCCAGGGTAATTCTCTTTTGAGCCAATATACGGTAATATCCCTGTAAAATTATTTTTAGTTTAAACATCAGCACTTTGCAACATAAAAAAAAAAGGTTATTATGGTTTTCTTGTGCGGCATCAACGATTTAAGTGATAAAAAACAAAACAATTAAATGTACTTTTATTTCCTGAGTGAAATCTTTTACATAAAATAACGCTAAAAAAGACGCGACTGATTCATATGGGAACTTGAGGATTTATACTTTGAATATTAAAACGTGATAATTATTTACCTTTCAACTTAGAAGTGAACTTGGGAAAAAAAATCTAACTTTTGTCTGTTTTTCTAGGGGGGGGGGGGGTGCTTATACTTGATTTTTATTTTGCCAAAACAAGAGCTGCTACACGGTTTCGTTGTTTTTAAAACAGTGACAATAAAGATCTATTCTATTCTTCTCTATCTCTTCAAACCCAACCAGTCATGTTAGTAGGCCGTCAACCCCCCATCTTGGATCTGCTGGAGGTTTCTGCCTGTTAAAAGGCAGTTTTTCTTCGGCGCTACATAAATACTTTCTGCCATTTGGCTCTGAGCAGATATCACACAGTCAGCATGTGCGCTGGGAGCCCCTCAGACTACTATGGTGGGGGGACTGGTGGGGGCCACAGGGGCTCGGACAGATGGTGTGGAGGCCCCAAACAGGGAGAGAGAGTTTCGCAGAGCTGCAGGCTGGACTCGTCATCCTCGCCGGAATCCACAGGATGAAAAGTGAGAGGTGTCAAAATAATTTTACGGAAGCGTAGTTTAAGATATTTTAGATTTTTGGAGTTGATAAGAATTTTGAGATGAGCAGGTTTTTTTTAAGTAACTATGCCGACACCAATGTCAAACATTTGCTGTAAAATTCCTCCTTCTTAGCTTCATTCTTTCTTTCTTTCTTCTTTTGGGGATTTTTTTTTGTTACTAATGATTTTTGAAAAAAATGTCATGGATCACATTGCACCGGTTCTGAACATATTTAACAGTTTTTTGCAGAACAATTTATTTTTACTGATATTGTTGTATTTCCGTGGGGTGAAATTTAATACTTTTCATTGTTTAATCATTCAGAGGGGGTAAATGAATCAAAAATGTGTGTGTTTGTGTTTGTGTGGCATCTGTATGTATGTATATGTGTGTTTGTGTTTGTACGTGTGGATATATGTGTGTTTGGTTATGTGTGTATGTGTGTGTGTATGTTGGTATGTGTTTGTGGGTGTGTGTGCGCGTGTGTGTTCGTTGATGTGTTTGTGTGTGTATGTGTGTATGTGAATGTGTGGTTGTATGTTTGTGTGTGTGTATGTGAATATGTGGTTGTATGTTTGTGTGTGTGTATGTGAATATGTGGGCGTATGTTTGTGTGTGTGTGTGTGTGTGTTTTTCTGTGTGTATGTGTGTGTGTGTGTGTGTATGTGTGTGGGTATGTGTACGTTTGTGTACGTGTGTCTTTCTGTGTGTATGTATGTGTGTATGTGAATGTGTGGGTGTATGTTTGTGTGCGTGTGTATCTGTGTATGTGACTGTGTGGTTGTATGTTTGTGTGTATCTGTGTATGTGACTGTGTGGTTGTATGTTTGTGTGCGTGTGTGTATGTGAATGTGAGGGTGTATGTTTGTGTGCGTGTGTGTATGTGACTGTGTGGTTGTACGTTTGTGAATGTGTGTTTTTCTGTTTGTGTGTGTGTCTGTGTGTGTGTGGGTATGTGTACGTTTGTGTATGTGTGTTTTTCTGTGTGTATGTGTTTTTTTCTGTGTGTATGTGTGTGTGTGGGTGTGTGTACGTTTGTGTATGTGTGTTTTTCTGTGTGTGTGAGTGTGTGTGTGTGTGTGTTTGTGTGTATGTGTTAGTGTGAGAGTGTGTATGTGTGTGTGTGTGTGTGTGTGGGTATCTGTACGTTTGTGTATGTGTGTTTTTTTATGTGTGTATGTGTATGTGTGTGTGTGTGTGTATGGGTATGTGTACGTTTGTGTATGTGTGTTTTTTTATGTGTGTATGTGTGTGTGTGTGTGTGTGTGTGTGTGTGTGTGTGTGTGTGTGTCCATCAGCTGGATCCACGGTGTCTCTGAAAGTCCGTGAACATTCCTTGGAGGATTTCTCCGCCGTGCCTCGTCTGCTGCTCTCAGCTGTAAGTGGACGCTCTGACCCTCTTTTCTCCGATGCAGGACTTCAGCAACTTAAAATTATGATAAATGCCGCAGGGGAATATGAATGCAGAAAAGGGAAAGTGGGAAGTGTGTGTGTCAGCAGTGGGATCATATTTTCAGGCACAATGATACCTCCAAACAGCCCTCTGTCGGCTTCTGCCTCGTATCCATCTATAACTTTGCTGCGTCGGATCAGAAGGGCAGAATCTAACGCTGCTCAGCCCCGACTACTGGACTCCAAGGTTGTGCTGAAAAAACCCTTTTAGTGAAGTGTGGGAGTTGTTTTGCGACGGCGAGAAAGAAAGGAGAGCAGCTTCATGTTGTCTGAATGGAAAAGGTTTAATCATGAGCACAGAAAAAGGAAGGGATGGGATCATAAAGGGAAGATTAAAAAAGAATGATAAAACTGGTCCAACGTATCTCTTGTTGATGGTGTTGTTGTACGACAGTTTGTCTGTTTCTTTCCTCTGTCAGCAGAGTTTGGTAAAAACGAAAGAACCGATTCACTTGAAATTCTACTAAGAGCTGGACCGGAGAGGGCTGGAGCTGCAGGCTCAGTTTCAAGGGTTCCTTTGATGTTTCTTTTCGGAGTGGAGCTAGGGGCTCAAGAGTTATTTAGATGCCTTTGATGTTTCTTTGAGGGTGGGGCTGGGGGCTCAGATTCAAGAGTTAATTTGATTCCTTTGATGTTTCTTTAAGGGTGGGGCTGGGGGCTCAGATTCAAGAGTTAATTTGATTCCTTTGATGTTTCTTTGGGGGTGGAGCTGCAGGCTCAGTTTCAAGAGTTCCTTTGATGTTTCTTTTCGGAGTGGAGCTAGGGGCTCAAGAGTTATTTAGATGCCTTTGATGTTTCTTTGAGGGTGGGGCTGGGGGCTCAGTTTCAAAAGTTCCTTTGATTCCTTTGATGTTTCTTTGGGGGAGGGGCTGGTGTTAGTTGCTCAATTTAAAGTCATTTCAATTCCTTTGATGTTTATTTGGGGTAGAGTTTGGGAGTCTGTTTGAAAAGGTTTTTGATTACTTTGATGTTTTTTGGGGATGGAGCTGGTGGCTCAGTTTCAAGAGTTCAAGAGTCTTTAAACTTCCTTTGGGGGTGGAGCTGAGGGCTCTGTCTGCTAAACAGAGACGCTGAAGTGGAAGGAGAAGGAGATGATCGGCTACAGAGTATATGAGAGATACTCGGAGAGTTTGTTGGAGTTATCGGTAGATTTAGAGACTTTACGTTAATGGTCTGAAGATAGTTCTAATCTAAAATAGACTTTTTGTGGCGCAGCAGTGTTGACGACTACTGGATTATCCAACTTCAGTTCACTGGTGTATATTATAAGTTCAGAAACACAAGTTTTCAGGATCACTGAGATTAGTGGCGATCCTGAACATTTCTTTGTCTGCGATGTATCTGCGATGTATCTTACCTTCAGCCGGTAACCACTGCCACCAGTGTGGGCATGAGAGCGAACGGATGGAGGCTGCCTTGTGTTTGAAATAGCCATGAGTGGTCGATAAGACTTCCAAAGTGCTGCATACACATTTACAGTCCATTCACCACTCAAATGGACCCCGTCATGGGAGGTCATGTACACGGCGTTCTTGGCGTTAAAGTGTTTAAGGCGTTAGAACGCCGGTGCTAGGCAACAAGAAGTTAGCAAGCTAGGAGGCAGGTAAGGAGACATGAACTTTAAAATACACTTTCAGACTAACACTTTTGCCAGACTAGCACTAGACAGAAAACTGCCCAGGAATACGAATCAGAATTTAACTGTGAAAAAGTTTAACTATCAATAAAGGTACTAAAAACACATTTGCAAATATTCACATACACACTAAGTGTTGCACAGGCACAGAGAGACACACTTCCTTGGATCCCTCTGCTGCCTTATTATACACCCGTATCAATGGCCGTGTCATGCTCCAGCCAAAGGTCGTCGACGTGAGCACACACACACACACACACACACACACACACACACACACACACACACACACACACACACACACACAAGCACACATTACCGTCATCCCCGACACTGCGAGGTCAGGACCATCCATCAAAATCCGTGTAGAGTTTTGTTCGCTGTCTGAGTGAAGCTCGACCATCTCGCCGCTCATGGGGGTGACTTTTTAAACACCCCTGAATGTCTACTTACGCCTAACACACGACACACACACACCAGGGGGGAAAAGAGACAGTGGGGGAGCAGAAGCCTGGGAAAAGAGGTAAATGAATCAAGTCAAGGTTGTGGCCTCGCTGGCTGGAAATGAAACCTGACTGCAGGGTGAGTGGAAGAGGTGGAAACTTTAAAAGCTCGTAAAATCTTTTGGTACTAGCCAAACACTAGAGAAGCTCTTAGAATGTGTATGTGTGTGTGTATGTGTGTGTGTGTGTGTGTGTGTGTGGGTGCAGGCTGTAGACTGACTGAGGGGAAGAGTGATGCTCTAAAAGGCCTCTCCAGCTGTGTGTTAGAGAAAATGGAGCTGGATGTCATTTGCATTCGTAACTCAAGGACAAGAACAAAGTTAGCCATGCGTAATGAAACATGGCGACGCTCACGTTCATGTAAACACACAGATTTGTATGTTACTGCACAGAGGAGGAACGTCCACGGGCAATATTCCACCCATCACAGCAAAATGCTGATTTTTAGGTCGACACTGAACTGCACTGCAAAAAAAATATTGTAAACAAGTACAAGAAACGAGGCTTATGGTGTCGTCTCTGACAGCAAAGGTATATATATCTGAAGAGTCTCCAATCCCATGCATTGCATATATATATATATATATATATACTGTAATTATCCAAGTGGATGGAATAGTGTGTCCCTCCAAATAAGAGTCATGTTTTCTGTATTGGAAACATGATCTCAGGATCCTTTTATACGTATTTTAACATCGGAGATGAGCAGAATTTAAAAAAAAAAGGAATAAAATATAAATTGTAGAGAACAGGGCTTCAGTATTGAACCCAACTCCTAGAAATCACAAGCTTAATTTTCACAAACCTGCCTCAATGAAGGATGAAGCGACCTAGAATCGCCGACAGCAAGGTCATGGGAAAATCATTAGCGCTGATACCCTCCCTTTTGTAAGATCATGTTTCACGTTTCCCCCCCGAAATCTGTCAGATGTCTGTCATGAAAAAGTTGAAGAGAGAATATATAGAATATTGAGGAACGCATCATTTCGAGATGATGACATCGGAAAGAGATGAGGGGAGTCCAACGACGTGAACATTCAAGAGGTCAGAGATTGTATAATTCATCAGTGCTGTGCGCGAGTCTCACGGACGATAAAACATTCATACGGGCGTTCGGTTCCCTAATAGGTGAAGAAGACGAAGCTCGAATCAGTGCCCTTCCTCTCTCTGTTTATGCTCCAAGGTTTGCTTTGCACTACGGCCAATTTAACAGCAGTTTGAACATTCCAGTGATTAATAACAGCAACCAAAGGAGGGAGTTCAGCTGCTGTGTGTGTGTGTGTGTGTGTGTGTGTGTGTGCGTGTGTGTGTGCGTGTGTGTGTGTGGGTGGGACAAGCACTCAAGGTCCATGAGAAATGATAATGTCTTGTGTCTCCTGCTTTCCAGGCTGTGATTAAATTACTAAAAGTTACACAAACCGTGCTAAGCTAAAGTAAAGAAGAGTTATGGAAAGATTAACCTGTAACCTGTGGTGCGCCCCAGGGCTCCTACCCTGACCCCCTTCCTTTTTTTGCATCTACATGCTGCCACTTCGTTATATTATAATTAGTTTCAGTTGCATTTTTTTTCAATCCGAAAAAGTGACTCAAAATGTTGTTAAACCAATCAGTTGAGCAGGACATCAAAGGATTAATCTCTGTAATCTCACGTGTAGGTGTGTGTGTGTGTGTATTTGCATGTTTGTGTGTGTGTGTATTTGCATGTTTGTGTGTGTATACGTGTAGATGTATGTGTGTGTGTTTGTGTATTTCCATGTTTGTGTGTGTACGTGTGTACGTGTGTGTGTGTGTGTGTGTGTGTGTGTGTGTGTGTGTGTGTGTGTGAGTGTGTGTAGCGGTACATCTTCCTCCTTCATATCGGTCGTTTGGAAGGAGCTGCTCTCCCGTTACTTTCGTTACCATGACGCATCTAAATGAAAACTGTCAGACGTCTTCTGTACGATTGAGTCGGCCCAGAAGTGACGAAGACAGAATCCCAGTTTGAATGAAAGGCCGAGAGAAGACAAGAGACGTTTCATTCAAAAAGCAATTGTGAGAATGATGGAAAATAGGATAAAAGGGGAGGACAACGTAACATTTCTGTCTGTCTGCTCCTCCCCGTCTTTTATTCTAACCTCTATCCTCACCGTTTGTCTTCATCGCTCGCTTCCCCCGTCTTCCCCCGTCACGCCAAACGTCTCTAAAGTTCCTTTTATTCATTCCTGCTTACCCCTCTCTCCGTCTGTCGGACCACGTTGGATCTAATCGGGGACCTAACGGGTTTTCTAAGAGTTGCCTGAGAGCGAAAAAGACAAGTTTTACATCCTGAGATAGGGAAAGAGAAATAGATGAAGAGGAAGAGTCAAGGAGGAAGAGTCAAGGAGGACGCGATGCCTTCAGGAATGTCTGTTCTGTGCGAAAAAAGAAAAGGTGTGTGTGCACAATCGGAGCGTTATACCTTGTAAACATGTTTATATATAAAAATAAAAAAACAGGATTATACATGGTTATACCTTCAAAATAAGAGCACCGTACCGTCACGCCGATCCCTCAGGGTGTCTGACCTTGGCGTTTCTTCAGCTGCTCTCATGTTTACATCACATCCTGTCATCGTATCCCGTTTCTTAATCCAGGACTATTATGTGATTGATGTTCTAAAAGCCAGAGCAGCTCCTCTTTTTATTTTTATGCATATATTCATTTTCAGCGCTGGAGCTCAAGGGTTTGTGTTTCCTGCTTGATTTTGTATGTGGCGCCCTAATGGACTCTGTGATCTGTGGATGTGTGTGTGTTTTTGTTTTTTTTCTTTTACAAATCTATATGTAGCTGATATAGAAAATGCCTCCAGTTGCTAATGCAGCGGCTAATGGCTGAAATAATGATTGCTGCAAATGGAAAAGCCGAAAACTGTGTCGGTGTAAGGAATGAATATAGACTGGTGTCGTTACCGGTGGTGGAATAATGAATACAGGACTCACCCTCATTAATATACTGTCTCAACAGCTTACTGGTCACTAATTAAAGGGTAACTCTTCTCACATCGGTACCTAAGGTTTCCGTATGTGGAAAAAATGAAATGTACTGAGATTTTTTCAACGACATGTTGCGAAATTGATGTTTTTGCCTGGTTTTACTAACAAACGAAAGCGCTGACTTATAATCCTAGGAAACTTTTTTGTCACTTAAAGTGGACTACATGGTCATTTCCACCACTTTTCTTTTTGCACAGAAAACAGAACCAAACATTCTGGGTCAAAGCTCTAACCCTCTGTCACTGTATGAACCTGGACTGTTTCCCTGTTTGTAATAGTAGTAGAGGAATTATTACTAATAACACTAATGGTATCGTCTGAAACTTAAAAGTTTCAACGTACAGAAACTCACGGTACCGACTTTTATTCTGGTGACTGGGTTGTGTCTTCGTAACAGATTACTGCCGGTCCCCAGAGACCCGAGGCCCATTTATCAAAGCAACCTACTCTGACTATTCCTTGAGAAAAATGAAAGAGTAGCAGCATTTCCATTTTTACGAAGGACAAAATACTCGTGTTTCAATTGTTTATTTGACTCACATCCAGAACGATAAGTGCTTTGCTGATTGTTCTGAAACGCTCACAAGGACAGCCTCAGCACACAGCTGGGACTTTGATCCAGTTCATCCTTCGTGGACCGAATACAAATAAAAAGTCTAAATATAGTCCATCATCATCATCAATTTATTATTAATATTAAGGCTCTAATGGAACGCAGTTTGAACATCCTCAAAGCAACAAACATTAAAGATTTGGTGCTTCTTTTATGGGTTTTTTGTGTACAACAACAATGAGAGTGAAGGACTGATGGTGTATTTGTTCTGGTGTTAGAGCGGGAACATTCACCGCATCCATTCTTCGCCAGATTTGAGATGCAGAACGCCACAACGGATGAAACGTGGCTGCAAAAAGAAACAGAAGGTCTAAAAGGAGATGAAACGCTCTTGTGTAATGCCCAAATGCTAATTTTACATCTGAGCCTTCCTCCCATTCAAATGTTTCTGTGGTACCAGACCCGTCTGAGCCCAAACATGACTGAGACCAGACAACACTGATAACTGTGTGTGAGTGTGTCCCGGTGCGTTTGTGTTGAAGTTGGGTTTCAGGTTGACAGAAGTTTACATTTGTTCCTTTTTGGGCAAAAAGTATACAAATATAAAAACAAGGTAAAAACAAAGATATCTTCTCAAGTTGATTTCCATGGACCAAACTTGGATTAAATCGGACCAACGTCTAGGAAGTTTTATCCGAAAACATCTGAAATAAGCTCCCTGTGGTGAGTATATACGAACTATTAGAGTAAAACACGATTCGTACGGAATAGATCTCCTTGAGTCGATTCATATGAACCGAATTTGTACTAAATTTGATCAATAGTTGAGAAATGATGATCTATGAACTATTGGAGAATAAACCCTTCCATACTGTCCGAACTACACGACCTACCTTTCCCAAAATCAAACCGGTTCTTCCGGAGACTTCTATAATACCCCCGACTTCAGGGGTACAACTATGATATATAGGGTAGATCTCGTTGAGTTCTTTCCTATTTACTCAATTTGGACTAAATCGTGCCGACAGTTAAGGTTATGAAGTTATGCCCAAAAATGTTCCTCAATTCATCACAGAAACACCAGACAAAGGTTTTCCATAAAGTTCAAATTCTAATTAATTGTTTTCAGCAGGAAACAAATAGTCGTAGTAGTAATATCTCACCTAAGTAAAGAAAAAGGAGGTAACGCTTGACTAAAACTTCACTTCCATTACTCCTAACTGTATGTTTTTCATTATCTGGTCCTCCTCTTCTTCTCCGTTTACGAGGAAAGGGAAGAGACGGAGATCCCAAAGAAGGTCTTTGCTCTGGTACGCTGTCATTTCCTCGGCAGCGGTTTAATGAGAGAGAACCCGACACACGGAGAGGCAGTGCTGCTAAAAGGTAGAGGCACCTCATGAATATTACACCGTCACACAGAGAAATCCCTTCCTGCCCGACGTCAAACATGGAGAGGAGGTTTAGAACGAACAGAGAGGATGACCGCCGAGGGGTTCGTTTGGCTTAAAGCTGTGCAATAGCTGTATTTCAGCTGTTAGCTGTTTAATTCTTAACAGGAAGTGGCAATGAAAACCGCTAGCTTCGCAAAAAAACGTTAAAATTGTTTTACCTCCCGTTTGCCTGGGAAGTCATACATTCACGCATAATTATAAAGACGCTGTTTTTAACTGGACTGAACAGAAACTTTGGTCACATTTTGGTCAAAGACGTTCATTAAAGATGGTACAGTTGATTAAAAATATGTAACAGGAGACGGTTCTGTGAAGTAACAACGCAAACATACTGTATGTAGGATGAGGCCGAGATAAAAGTCATCTTAAGTCGATATAAGTCAACATATATCAGACCGTAAACACGTTCAAATACAAATCTGATATGTGGAGTTGTTGAGTAAATTCCCATCTTTACGGAAAAGGATCAGGGCGGGATTCTGACTTTATTCTGAGAATTCTGACTTTAAACTCAGAATAAGGGATACATGATATGTTTTTGGGAATTTTGACAATAAAATCAGTATCCTGGAAATAGAGTCAGAATTTGCTTTATTCCCCGAATTAGGGTACGTGAGATTAAAGTCAGAATTCTGAGAATAAAGTCAGAATTCTAAAATTAAAGTCAGAATTCTGAGATTAGAGTCAGAATTCTGGGAATAAAGTCAGAATTCTAAGATTAAAGTCAGAATTCTGAGAATAAAGTCAGAATTCGGAGATTAAAGTCAGAATTCTAAGAATAAAGTCAGAATTCGGAGAATAAAGTCAGAATTCGGAGATTAAAGTCAGAATACAGAGAATAAAGTCAGAATTCTAAGATTAAAGTCAGAATTCTGAGAATAAAGTCAGAATTCTGAGATTAAAGTCAGAATTCTAAGAATAAAGTCAGAATTATGAAAATAAAGTCATTTGAAAAATGTCTTTTTTCATTACATAGCTATGTTTGGCCCTACTCCTCTTCCGTACCACATAACTATTGATCTACTTGTAAGTGTTTTTTTTTTAGTAAGCGTAGAAATCCCCACTGTTGTTATTTATTGAAAAGTTAATCATAAAATATAATAAAATCAGTATAAAAGGTAAATACATTTTGTATTTCTTACATAATAACAAACATTTTGAAAGATTTGCCAACACAATTCTCTAATAAATATACAATATACAACTACAATATTTGTCTACTATAAGCTCGAAAAAAACATCACAACATGTTGGAATAAAAAATGTCCCTGCAGTTCTCAGAAAACTCGTACATCTAAAATAATAAATTTCACAAAGAAGTTTCCCTGATGTCTTGAATCGCGACACAAATGGGATGAATCGCCAAATCGATGCATTTTTCTAAACTCATTGCATTCGCATTCACATTTGAACATCGGGAGGAATTTTCGCCCCCCATTAGACATTATTAATTACCGCTGCGCTTTGAGACAACGCGAGACGACCATTATGTCCAATGAGACGAGTGACAGCGCCGAGGCGGTGGACGGCGGCGAGACAGACGCCATTTAGCGTAATGAATATCCACAGCGTTCCCCGATCCTCAGGCCCTGAAACTAATTGCTGGATGTTGATTTTCTGGTCTGGAGTGAGTTAGCAGGAAATCGAACCGACGAGGTGGCAGTTCGTTAAGAAGTATCAATAGTGATCTCGTTTGCATTGTAACTAATGAGGCGGAACTTTGGAGCTCTTTGTTATTGGATAAATGAAGGCTCAGAGGAAGACGTATTAACCCACAGCTTCAGCCCGCGGGTGAGAGTCATGACCTCAAACCTGGTTCCGTCCTGACCAGTGAGTAATAGATTACAAAGGAGGCTCCAACTGCCATAGAGTATGACACAGCTCGGCTCGTAGTCATTGAACGATGACATAATCCGTACTCCCATCTTCTTCCCGCTTCAAAAATGTAAGAAATTGTGATTTGATTTGAAGAAATTAATGTATTATAACCTCTAGAGATAATTCCTTTAGTATTTCCCCGGAAAGTCTGGGATCAAATCGCCATCGCCGCCGCTGTGTCAAATTGTATAACCCCCTTAGACCATGGTGTGAGGAAGAACTGGATTGTTGAGCATTTGGAGCTTCATCTTGGACGATCATTTCTCAATCGTTGGTTCGCTCTAGTCCAAATTTGGTGCATATGAATCAAATTGAACAGATTAAGCTTTTATAAATTGTCATTGAGTCTAAAAGTTCATGTTTTATTCACTAGGGGGAGTTTGTTTGTTTTTTTAACAAAAAAAAAAAAAACTTTTTCTTTTTCATTGCGTTCACCTCAGATCTTTCGTCATAATGCGATAACTCAAAAACTGCTTCAATGATCATTTCAAATTTTATAGCTACATAGACCTTAGTGTGAGGAAGAACTGGAGTGTTTTGGGGAAAGGAGAGTTCTACATTTGGTGCTTAAACATCGACTCGAGGAAATCTAACTTCTATGAGTCATATTTGACTCTAATAGTTCAAATTTAACCCACTAGGGGGAGCCTTTTTTAAAATGAATTTTTATTTTTTTATTTTTTATGTGATATTTACTAGATAGAGCGCCTTGAGTCGATTCGTGTGCGACAGGTTCGGACTCAATCGGAGCGACGGTTGAGAATTTGCGGCTTGACAATTTTGGAGGCGCAGCTCCCCCTTCTGTCAGAAATATACAACTGAACTTTTCCAAAATCACCCCAGTTCTTCCTCGTACTAAGGTCTATGTGGCTGTAAATCAAGAAAAGGATCCATGATATAGTTTTTGAATAATTGTGTTAACACGAAGGATCTGCGCGGAAAATGTTTCCCTACGACGACGTTTCGGGCTATAACGACGTTTACGACGTTTCGGGCTATAACGACGTTTACGACGTTTCAGGGCTATAACGACGTTTACGACATTTCGGGGCTATAACGACGTTTACGACGTTTCGGGCTATAACGACGTTTACGACGTTTCAGGGCTATAACGACGTTTACGACATTTCGGGGATATAATTCCTTTCACCAAGCAGGTTATGCTTTCATGGAAATTAGCATAAAGTACACATTTTTGAGAAACAGTCAGACGTATTTGACTTTTTCTCAACCTAAACATCGTCCGTTTATTAAACGTTCCCCAAAATATGAGCATTAAAAGCATTAAAGCACCGTGAGAAGACGGATTCCTCACGCCGAGGCCAGCTGTTCCACCTGGTCCTCCTGAGCTCCACATCAGGATGGGATCAGACAGGCGTGCAGAGGGACGGCGGGGGACATGTCCCCACGTTGTGGAGATGTGACTGACAGCAGGACGGCCCCCCCGACCCTACCGAGAAATCCCCCAACGCAGCAAAGAGCACTCAGCCACTGTTTTATTTACACCGTCAGCGCTCATCCCATAATATTAAGCAGCCCGTCATGAATTAGTGAAACGGGATCTGGGCCCCACGTGTTTACATTCCCGCGTCGCTTCATTTTCACTCGGCAACGGAAATATACAAAATCGGACAAGAACTCCATCCTGGGAATTTATAGTTTTTGGGGCGATGGAATAGAATTGATTTAAAATTTAAAAAAAATTAAAAATGTATTCTTTCTCTTTTGACGATGTCAGCAGGAATTATATAAATATATAAAGAACCAGAATTCAACCTTCTGATATTTAAAGGAAATAGAAACATATATACATATATAACATATATATATATATATATATATATATATATATAAAACGAAGAGTGGTGTGCAAAAAAGCTTTACGTTACTTATACATGATTAGCCATAACATTATAACCGCTGACAGTTGAAGTCAGATTTCGCTACAATGGCGGTGGACGGGGTACGTTTGGCAGCAAGTGACCATTTTTCTTCCTCAGTCTTGATCTGCGTTGTAAACAGAACAAGATTGGAGAAGTAGTCTGTGCATCTCAGAGCTTGTTTTGGTGGGGAAAGGGAACCTGGACAATATCAGGCAGGTAGTTTTATTGTTTTGGCCGATCGATGGATAAACTCTTGTAACTAAGAATCTTTTTATACAATCACACTTTTAGAGGATTTCCTCGTTGAACCAGGTGAACAGTTCAAAGATTCAGTCTTTGTGTTGGATCCGAGGAAAACGTTAGTTTTGGGACATCTTCTCTGATGTCCAGATTCCTGCAGGTCCAGATTCTGCAGGTTTTGTCCTCTGAGGAGGATTCAGGCTCCGGCTTCGTTGGGTTTAACTGTCTGTACCTGGAATAACTCTCTGCGTTTAACGGCTGACAAACGGTGACGGCAGCTGAAGCGTTTTGGTCGGGAGTATATCCGAAGGGCAAAACATCCGGATGAAGTTGTTGGTGCCGAGAGAAATGTTTGATCTGAAAGTGTGGTTGTCAGCAGCATCTGTGCGAGCCGCCTGTCGGAATGACTGAGAGCCTCCGGTCCGCTCAGAGGAAGGAGCTGTTCCAGAAACATGCCTCATGATGTAAAGACGTCCTCCACACGACTCGCCGGATGAATTACAGCGTTATCCATTCCCCTCCGGAGTGTTCATCCCGGCCCGGACCTCGACCCGACGGAGAAGGAACCGCCCCGAAGACCCAAAGGGACATCAGGTCCATCAGTACTTTTATATTCTCCGACTTTTTTCTCCCCAGGTTTTCTAAAATCCTTTTCATCTCACTTAATTTTCTTTATTTCCCTCATTTCTGGGTATTTTTTCAAAAACAGTTTCACAAAGAAATACAGAAATAAATCAATTTATGATGAAATAAATGTAGAATTATGAGAGTGAAGAAAATAAATTAATATAGAAATTAATAAATACAGAAATAAATAAATTTATGATGAAATAAATGTAGAATTATCAGAGTGAAGAAATAAATTAATACATTTAGAAATACAGAAATGACTAAATTAATGAATAATTGTAGGAATAAATTAAAAATTAAATTAAATTAAAAAATGAATAAATAAATAAATGTAAAAATAATTTGTTGAAGCAGTTTTCAATGACAAGATATATCTATTTATTTTCAAAATATTTCTCTTCATTTCTGCATGTATTTATTTATTCTTACATCATTTTTGGTCACTCAAAGTACATTTTTATGGACCTTTGAAATCGAATGTCCTTTTATGATCCTCATCATTTGGACTTATTATTAACAACATCTGTTTGTTCCCAGGTAACAATCAGTCGTTATTTATCTTAATGCATTACTAATCATTTTTTAAAATCTACTTAATCTTTAAACTTAAACACATGCGGGTTAATAAACAGTCTCCTATAATGTTCTTGTTATTATTTTTTTATATACAAAGTGTATATATATATTTTTTATCAGATAAAAACAATAAATGACTATAAATATTATATAATTTTATATAAATTTTTTTTTTCTTGCCTTTTTTCCGTAACACATTCAAAGGTTTAACTTTACGTTCTATAAATATTCCAAAAACTTTTACACACTTTTCTTTTTATATATTCGACACCAGATTTCCCGGTGGGTCGTTGGTCCATTCTAACTCCATTCTAAATCATATAGAGCATTTTTAATCGTATTTCACCGAGCTTTCCTATGATAGCGTGATAAAAACTATGACGTTTGTCTGAGCGGATGCTCGTTACGGCGTCTCCTTCAGACAGGTGGAGCAGCGCCGCACCCACTGGTGAGTTATTCCACTTCTTGGAGTTGCAGTCTCATATTGGGCGGTCTGTTTAAAGTTGTCAAACTTGCTTCTCATTTCCTGCTGCTGCTGCTGCCAGTTCCTTCACTCTCGGCATCCGTCTGCGAGCTCCGTTCCTTTATGGCTCCTGGTTGAGGCCCAGCATTGATTTTTTTTTTTTCTCTCTCGACGTTTTCTTTCTCCTTCAGCCGAGAGAAAAATGCACCTGACAAAACAGTCCGACAGAGCATCAAAAATAAATGGCTGTCCGAAAACCTGCCAGCGCCCTGCAGAATTAACCATGTGACCTTTCCGTGAAATGCTTCCTAATAACCTGCCACTGCTGCCATAACGAAAGTACGGCCAGGAGACGTCATCGCTACAAGTGACCGCGTCAGCTGTTGTTTCTGTCCTATTCATTTTGTGCACCAAAGCATCCGACTCCAATATCGCCCCGAAAAGTTGATGGATTCATCATCGTGTCCGGCGCAGGTCCTTCGTGTTAGCGCAAAAACTCAAAAACTGAATCATGGGTAGATCTATCCTCTAAATATCGTACTTCACTCGAGCTGTTCATATTTTACTCACTAGGGGGAGCTTTCTACCAAACAATACTGTGGACATAACATTTAATTGGTGAATAAGTTAAGGGGATTGGAGAGCATTTTTATAATATTGAATTCAGGACACAGAAGGATTCTAAGTTTCAAATCTCGACGAAGGAGTGAAGACGCGAGCCCAGATGGAGGCAGTAATGTAACTAAAACGATGTCAGCTGCCCTTAAACCCCCGAAGAAGTGATGATTCTCACAGTCGACTCTCTGATATGCATTTGTGTTACTGTTAGACGTCTGATAACGCTCCACACATGTCAAGTCTTATGGAAAGCCCACAGGTCCTGCATATTTTACAGTTCTGTTTATTTCCCGCAGCAGCGGTAGTGCCCTACATGCTGAGGCAGGATTTACAGGTTCGATTCCCTCCTGTGGTCTTTTTACTCCAATATCATCTCCCCTTACCCTGTTTCTCTTACGTCGTCTTGTGTTTGCCTGTGGCAAAAATCAATTAAAAAAATAAAAAAATCTTACAATGTCTCCGTTGTGAAAAAAGGAAAGATGGAGGTTGATCGCTTTTAGCTCAGTGTCCGCCACAGATCCTCATTAAAACCATCAACCCTTTAATATCCTGCTCATCTGTTTTGTTTTGCTCATTTTGAGTCTCCATTTCTTATCAAAAAAAAAAGTCCAGTATGTGCTAAAGTGAAAGGGGCCTAGGATGAAGCCCTGTGGGACACCACAGGTCAAAGGTGCCACAGAAAATACATTTTACTATGAGTTCTATTTAATTAGCAGGATTTGTTTGCAATTCCCTCGACACTTATACCATTCAGTCATCTTTATATTGTTTACAGTTAGTCCAAAATGTAGCAGCTAGATTATTAACCAAAACCTTCTTCTTCTTCTTCTTCTTCTTCTTCTTCTTCTTCTTCTTTCCAAACTCCATATTCTACGCCTCATCCGCTCAGAGCTTCTAATCTCATCTAAAAACAATTATATCCCCTGTTCTTACCGGCAACCAAAGGTGATCATGCGTCGTCGCCAGGGGTCGTTAGGGACGGAGCGGTCTTGATTGTCTGCTGGGGTATCAGGTGAGTCTTTGGCATAATATGAGTCCGCTCTTGGGAGAGATGTTAAAACTGCTTTGTATGTGGGTGATAGGTGATGGCGTAGACCCCCCCCACCCTGTCTAGGGGGCCGCTCCAGCCAACGATGATGTCAGCTTTAGGACACTGGGTTACCACCTCAGTAGGGTTGAACTGTTTCTCATCAATTTGTAGTTAAAGTACGATCTCCAGTTCTGTTACAGTGGTTTTTATTGTTCGCACAACTGGATTGCTTTCCTCATAGAAGCAACGACCAGTAGCACAGACAGAAAAAAACACGCCTTTATTCATTTAGTCCACAATGTCGACATGAAATTGAACACGAATGGCGCCAGGCTGTCAGGCGCATGATGGATCTCCAATCTGCCCAGATTGTCTACAGGAGATTTTGAGCTGGGTGGCAGACGTAAACAGTTTCCATGTCCTTGGCCGATCACCGACCGGCCGATACTGTTTTTTACAGATTCTGATTTGTTTTTCTTGAAAGTTCTAAATTGAAATTGAGCACTGTAGTTGAAGTGCTCTTATTTTGAAGGACTCCAGTGGAAGTAAGGCTGGTCAGCATTGTGTATGTGTTCTGACTCTGTCCAACCTGCAGTGTGTTTCTTAAACCAATTGTATGACATTTTGAAGTGAACATGATTTGTTTAGTCCATTATAGGTGGTTTGTTGGCTTTGTTGAGGGAGTTCAAGGCTCGTGGCTGGATCTGAGCTATCGCTAGCTTTAGGCTAGCCTCTCGAAACTTGCCATGTTCCTGGTGATTCATTCTGAAGTGTCTAATTAAGTTTGTCGTGGCGAACGCTTCCAGGGTTTCTCCGTCACAGCTTTATTTGTCTTTACGTCTAACCAACCATAGTTGACAGTGTAATTGTGTGATAAAGTCTTACTTTACGGTGCGTAGAATATACCTGTAGCAAAATATTTGATTTCAAACCCACCCAAACTGAGGCAAGCCTGAATATCTCACCGACCACAAAGTCTGTGCGTCTAGCAGCCGTGTAAATGCAACGCCTTTGTTAACATCCTGACCCTGCCAGCCGCCAGACTTTCTGTTATTTTCCTTGAAGAAGAGCTCGGAGGGTGTAGCCCTTCCTCTCCGATGAGGAGTGACGGACACGGAGACAGCCTGGACCGACAGGAGGGAAACATGGCGAAGATGGCAGCGCTGTGATGTGAGCCTATTAAGGCAGAAGAAGCGGCACAGGCGGTGCTGTCATCCCTCCATCCCTCAGCACCTCCTCCCTCTCTCCCCTCACACACCTCTGATGCTCTCCATCCTCCTCGGACCTCCCTCGCGCTCCTTCCCTTTCATCATGTTCCCACCACCCATCCCTGAGTGCCATGTGGACGCAGCGGGTTCCGAAGACGATGCTAGCTGTCGGCTGTCTTTTGTGAGACACGCGGTCTCACAGCGAGACGTTATTCAAGCTAAAGGCTCCTCAGATTAGCATAATTAGATTAACTAGAGAGAGAAATCAATGCTTAGCGTGTGGAGATGAGACAGAAACCCAGATAAATTACACAAACATACAATAGATCAGTCAACATGCTGTTATGTACAGAAAAAAAAAGAAACTCCTCTCAAGATGATGATGATGAAAGGATGGATTCACACGGAGCAGTGGCAGCATGACGACCTTTTAGACTCATTAATCCTCTTGTTGTTCATTTTCTTGTTTGCGTTTTGTTTCCTTCCTGTTATTGAGACAATGCTGTTTTTTTTATGAATACATCTTAGGCCAGTTCTGTTTTCCTACAATTTTCCCGATCAGGCGCTTTTGGTTCGGTGAATTGGAGGTTTAACAATTCAGGTTCTTTTTTTATGTCCGAAGAATTATATACTTATGTACTGCAAACGGTTCATAACGACTTTATTCCTGCTGTTAGATTGTTGGTTTCTGCTAACTTCTGCTAACTTAGACAGAACCGGACATTTCCCTCCGGTCCTGCAGCCCTCCATTAGCAGCAGATCCTTAAAGTCCGGTCATTTGTAAGATTCCAGAACCATTCTTACAGTGGAACAGGGATCGTTATACTGCTGGAAGAGGCCACTGCTACCATGGAAGACTGTTTCTATGATAGGCTACCAACTAACCGCTTTGGTACCACCTTATCACTTTGGTACAACTGTGGTACCACTTAACTTCTTAGGTACCACTTTGGTACAATCTATCCACTTTGTTAAAGACCTAATCACTTTTGGTATCACTTAGGTACCACTGAACCACTTTGGTACCACCTAACCACTTCGGACCCACATAATCACTTTGGTACCACTTTGGTACCACCTAACCACTTCGGTACCACTTTGGTAATACCTTATCACTTTGTTACAATCTATCCACTCTGGTACCACCTTGGTACCATCTAACCACTTTGGTACATGCCAATGAAACATCAATGTATCATGGATGGCAGGACCTAAAGTTTCTGAGGAGAACATTGCCCCAATGTCACACTGACTCCCCTGGCTTGCCATCTTCCTTTTAAGCTGTACCTCCTTCCATTTATCTGTAGTGCGGTTCTGACATTGACAGGCCCTTCATCGGCCCTTGGGGCTACCCGTCTCCCCTCAGTGAGCCTTGGGTGCTCATGACCCAGTCATGGTTCACTGACTTTCTCAGACCTCGATCGACCACTTTTGTCGGTACTAATCACCGCAGACTAGAAAAACCCCCCAAAGACCTTTAGTTCTGGAGATCCCCTACCCCTCTGATTTTTCCTGTTCCCAACGAATGGACTTGAAGGGCAGTGATGTTCCCTCTGTGCCTGACGTACCGGACCCACCGCCACAACTGATTTAACAAGATTATCAGTGTTATTCGCCTGACTTTAATAATAATACTTGGTTAGAATATTATGGAAGATCTGTGTATTAAAAATGTTATTCTCCCCGGGGGTCCAATTAAACCACCTGTTGTCCATTTTATACCCCAGGGTCCTTCCACCAGTCTTTGAACCCTGCCTGTCTGTTAGGATCTTCTGTTTTCATCATTCTGACCGACTAACTCTTATGGATTCTGGTTTTGATTGAAGAAGCTTAAACCCCAAAACCAAAATAAACCACCTGGAATTCAACAGCCCTGCCTCTGAGTCATGCCTTCAACCCACAGAAGTTTCATCATCCGGAGTATTTGTTGATATGAAGCAATTTCCCTGCTTTTATTCAGGAGGACCAGTGAACGCGCTGATTCCTCAGTTTCATCTGCGGCATTTATTTCAAATCACTCGCTCAGACTTCCACTGCTAAAGGCCACAAAAGATAACCTTCAAAGTCGCTGAATGAAATTCGTCCCTGGCAAATGTAGCCGTACCAGATGCGGCCTGTCAATCATCTGCTGTAACAGCATCATCCAGCCAGGACATCCAGATACGAGTCGTAAACCGCCGCCAGAAACCTGAAACCCACCGAGTCAGCATCATCATCATCAGCCTCGTTTGACTCCGGTGACCCGCCATGGCCTTCATCTTCTTTTTCCCACTAGCACACCGTGTGGACTGCAGGTATTGCAGAGAGTTTTTTGCTTTTACTAAATAGTTGCTATGCATTGGTTGTCAGGTTATGATAAATGATCAGGCAGAGTTGCGGCTCTTTGACTTTAAGTTGTGCTCTCTCTCTCTCTCTCTCTCTCTCTCTCTCTCTCTCTCTCTCTCTCTCTCTTCCTATTTCAGGAAGTTTACCTGAACTATCCACAGTAATGGAAAGGCACTTTAGACAGCGGTAGGGATCCTCCTGAGGGGAGGATCTAAAGTTCATATCAGGACGTGACTCGTGAAAAAAGCCCAGTATTTCAAACAGAACCTTATTTATTTTTTTGACTGTTTTCATTAGATTTTCTTAAGGTTTTTCTTTTACCGGCGTCAGAACACGGATCAAATGCCGGACAGTTAGTCAGGATAGATGAACGCTTTGCTCCGTGACAAAGGCAGGTGGGAGGGATCATTTGGGTGTTCACCTCTAACATGGACGGGGATGTGTTTACACCTGTTTCTATGTCTGTTTGCAAGAATTTGTGAAAATGGAGATGCTGTGTGGTTACAACACTGGTCCAGATGTTGGGGGGGGGGTCCAGATCCAGGTCAAAAGAGGGTGCGGCAGGAATCCAGCGTTGACCCTTAGTCAAGGTCCTTAGTGCCGCCACTAAGTCTTGAATCTGATTCAGTCAGCTGTTTTATGTATCCAACGTTTCAGTTTCAGTTTATTTGAACATGTTTCAAATGAAAATATATAAGCAATAAAAACAAAAGTAGCAACAAACCAATCAACAAATATACAAATTATATATTAGAAAAAAAATTAAATAATTGCTTTAAATTTACAGCAGGATTTCCCTGTTTTTAAACAGAACCCAAATATATGTATTAAAATGTTTGCATAAATACAAACTAATCAGTTTACTGTAAGATACTGCAAAAGTCATAGTTTTCATGAAAAGCCACATATTCAAGCAAACTAAGGACAAATCAAACACTTTGATTTTAAACAAAATGTCACTATTCCATCACTTTTTGGACACCGTTGGTTCGAGTTTGTCCGAAGTATGTGCATATGAATCCACTCAAGGAGATCTACCTTGTAGCCTACATCTCATATTCTGTTCTACTAGTTCATATTTTACTCACTAGGGGGCGCCTTTTTTTTCTTTTTTTACAAAAAACACTTTTTGACATAACTTGACATTTAATTTGAGGAGTTCAATCAGGAGGATTGCGTGTACAACGCAGGAGATTGGAGACATACCCTTGCTGCTGTGGACAACAAGCGTAGGCCTAGTCTAACGCTGAAGCTGCTGGTTGGTCAAAAGTTACAATCTTTGCTATTTAAATAAAAAACTCCGAATTTTGCTTCATAACTGTTTATTTTTCTGTCAGCAACTCGTTTTTTTTTCTTTTACCTGTAAACCGTAAAATGAATGATCCATTCATGGATCTGCCAGAGGGAGAGAGATAGAACTCTACCCTGGATGTAATCTGGCGGGTCGGTTCACACAGTATTTCACTAATAAAGACGCTCTTGTGAGGTGATTAAGTTGGTAAAATTCAATTTACGCTGAGTTTTAATGAATTTAAACACATCAGAAAACTGCGGTGGGTTCCCTTGAGTGTCCGGGTGACGTGGACATTTACCATCATCGGCTCTGATATAATCCAATATAAAAATAAATAACCAAAGGAATGACTTAAAATGTCACATAAGCCTGATCTAATTATACACTGGCACCGATATTTTCAATCTACTTTAATGGAACCAAACCGCCAACTATACTCCCAGCGTAAGCAGCGAAGAGAGGACATTGCTTTAACGTCCTAAATTGATTCCAAGTGTAATATTTCTACTTTGTTTGTGTTTGTTTACACGTGGGTCTGTGTTTCTACCTGTGCCTGGAATTAACGTGCGGGGAATCGGCTATTTTTCTCCATTTTCGCTGAGTGCGCTCTGATTAATGAGCAGACGCCGCAGTCCTGCAGGGCCATAATTCACAATAATTCATAATTCATATTCCACGGACAGGATTTCTGTGGGTGTGTTGAGAATGTGTGTGCGTGGTCTTTGCGGATGTTTGCTGCTCACGGTTGATTTCCTGCCGTTGAATGTTTGTACGTGAGGAGAGAAGTTAGAGCGAAGCTACCAGCTTCTGTCTTCCTCTCCGCTGATCCTTCATTCCTGCGCTGCTCAACTAAACAGGAACAGCTTTCCAGTGTTGGCCAGAAATACCACGGGGAGAGTTTTCTCCGTATGGAGAGTAAACATTTTCATTCCCCGGCATAGTCTTCCTCCCTGACGGCCCCATTCATCGGCCTGAAAAGCTGGAGGATGGATTATGGAGGGATATGAATGAGAAGAAGCACAGAGTGGTACTGAGACTTGAACTCAGTGAAGATCTCACAGGAGAGGGAGGATGTATAAATACACACACACACACACACATATATATATATATATATATATATATATATATATGTGCGCCCACTGTATGATGCTTCCATCAAGAGTGAAGCATCATACAGTGGGCGTGGGTCCATGTGTGGCGGGCTGCGTTTTTGCTTACAGGGGGGTTTACGTCCTCTCTTAACCCCCTTCAGGTTACCCACTGGGGACCCACATCAGGACCAGAAACACTGACATCTGAACCCCGGCCGTGTCGCGTTAGAGGAGCCTAAAGGAGGAGATAAGAAAAGTGACGTTCCCTCTTTTTCAAAGTTCCACCTCACAGCTTATTCCTCCCTCTCTCTCTCTCTGTCTCTCTCTCTCTCTCTCTCTCTCTCTCTCTCTCTCTAGAAGGAGATTTGGAGGGCAAAGATTTAAAAAAAAAGGAATGAAAATGCCGGTGTTTCTGTCAGCGGTGCGCCGTGAGCCGTCCCAGACGGGGCGTCGGTTGTCCTCCGCGGTGACATACTACAAGGGATCAAATAATCAATTGTGTGAGATGTCTATTTCTATTCCAGACGTCCTACATCTGTTATCTCTGCGCTTCCTCTCCTCCTTCTCTTTCTGCTTCGGCTGCTTCCAATCCGCCCGGGCTTGTTCGTCTGAAGATTTACTACAAAGCGTAATTGGTACCAAAGGCGACAGTGTCGGTCCCGGCTTGATCGCCGTGTCCTGCCATTCTTAAAGGCTTAATACGTCTTCTTATTCAGACACAAACTCCGGTTTACACTCCGCCGCTCTCCGTCTTGACTGTCCATCTGCATTTTTTTGTCTGTACTCTCTCCTCTCTAGCTCCGTTCCTCTTCTCTCTCTTAAGGTTTCTAAAAGAGACTTTGATCCTTTTAACCGCCTCGTGGAGCTGACGGGTTTCGCCGGAGAAACCCTTCCTGTTCACCAGAGCAGATGTTGGCGAGGTGACGTTGAAGTGATCTGACTTTTATGGTTATGGTTGTCAAGGACTTGGATGACATGCTGGCCGGCTGGGGCAGAATACCTGTAAACAAAATAAAGAAGCTTTGGTCTGTCAGTCTACGAAAGTTACATTCACGTCATCATGATGGAAGTTTCCTTATTTCTCTCTCCTCTGGAATTGTAATGAAATCAACCGGTGTCTTCAAACTGTTGGATTTTGTTGATAAAGATAATAAGATCGAATTTTTGCATTCCTAAAATTGAGATTATAAAATTATTAGATTTTTAATGTAAGAAAAATATGCAATTCTTAAATTATACCTGATTATTCTTTGAATACGATGTTTAATGCTGCCAACTAATGATACAAAAGTAAAAAAATGAAAAGTTGTAACATGCAATTAAACCCGTTAAATTAATTTAAAATGAAAAAAATTATAAAATTCCCATAGTATTTTATTTAAAAGTCAAGAAGAACTTTTGAATAAGAATATGGATAAAATATGATAATCAGCTCGTAATGCTAACGTAGAGCTCCCCCTAGTGTCAGAAATAAACAACCAACCTTTCCAAAATCAATCCAGTTCTTCCTCAAAGTCTACAGTGGTATAAATGATTCATGAAAACTTTATTGAGATGTTTTTCGTTAAAATAGCTCCCCCTAGTGAGTAAAATATAGACTATTTAAATAAAAAACAATCTTTACAAGATCAATCTTAATGTCTCGATTCATACGCAACAAATTTGTATCAATCGGACCAACGGTTGAGAAACTATGGTCAAAACTTTTGGAGATTATCTCCTTCTATTGTTGGAAGCATAAAACTGACCTTTTCCCGAAATCACTCCAGTTCTTCCTCGCATTAAGGTCTATAGGGGTATAAAATCAGAAAATGACACAAGAAATGAGTTGTTGGAAACTCGCTCGGTTTTCCAACAAATATAAAAAAAAGTAAGTAAATATATAAAGTTCGGTTCATATATTTCTGACAGTAGGGGGATGGGCCATAACTTCTCGACCGTTGGTCCAATTTAGTCCAAACCCGTTACGTATGCTTCGACTCAAGGCGATCTATCTTTAATACACCGTGTTTCACTCTAATAGTTCCTAATTCACTCACTAGGAGGCGCTTATTTCAAGGCTTGACTTCCTGTTGTACAGGAAATTGATTATTTCAGCAAAATATCATTTATTTCTAAATCGATACCATTATTATTTTTGTTTAATTCTTGCAGAAACTCACCTGGAGCCCGTTACTCTGACAGATGTGACATTCAGAACCGCTTTGATTCGGCTGCACCCTCCGGCGAAAGTCTTGCCTTGCGTTGTTTTGGAATAGAAGAAGGTTTTTTGCTTTTTGCGTTTTTGCTGCAGACCGAGAGAGATAAGCAAAGACTTTAAGAACAACAAAATATCAACATGTGTATGAGGTGAGCCGTTTGGATTCTGGAATCATTCCTGCGTGTGTTAATTAAATACAAACATGAAGATTATATTTCACGTCATGCAGATAAATGGACATTTTAGATGGAAGTAAGTTTGATTTAATGGGCAGAAAGTAGCTTAAAAAAAAAAAAAAACAGCTACTGAGCAGATGGACACACTTGATTTTGAAAGTAAGTCCTCATCATATATTGGATGAACTTGGGATGGTGCCCTGAATCTATTCAAAGGCTTTTCTCTTTCTCAGTTTAGAAAAAAAAAGCAGTTTGGCACTCAAACTCAACATTTTCAGCGAATAATTAAAACACGTAAAGACTTTAATTGCTTCTACTCCAATCTTGTTGATACGGTCAATGGAAGTTCTGTTTGGTGAAAGCGTTATTCATGAAGCGCTATATGTGACCAGAGTTTCCGATATGTCAGTGAGCGAACTTCTTCTGCTGCTCGACACAAAATGTGGCAGAAATCTTTAGAATTTGGAATCATTTTTTTTTTTTGCATGGTAAAAAGTAGATTTGTTGCTGATCCTTGAATGCACCACTCCTTTGATCTAAATGGTAGTCAAGGTTGAACAAAGTTTCATGTCATTTTCCTCTCTGGGCCATTAGCGGTTTGTAGCATAGTTAGCATGCACCCGCTAAATATCTGTCTTGATTGTTCCAATATTTCAGCGTGGCAAAACTAGTTTGACTCAACAAAATAATTCTCTTGTCCCTTTTTATAATTATATGTATAAAAGTTTTATATTTCATTGAAAATAATCGATTTTTATTAGATTAGCTCAACTTCTTGGTAAGGCGTGCTCTTAGAAAACACAAAAATTTGACCCTTATATTTACGACATTGAATTTTATCTCCAAAAGATTTCAGTCAATCATTTTTTTATGGCGTTATTTTTACTCAATAGTAAAAGAAATAGGGCGAGGTATTTCAGAAAAACAATGTTTTCCGGACATTATTTCCTTACCCTCGGTACAAATTAGTTGTAGATCTATCCTGTAAATATTCTAGTTTACTCTAGTTGTTCATATTTTATCCACTAGGGGGAGTTTTCATGAAACCAAACACTATTTTTACATGACACAAAACTCAAAAAACCATTTCATGGATCATTTTCAAATTTTATTCCCTCATAGACTTTAGTGTGAGGAAGAACTGTAATGATTTTTGAGACAAGGTCTGTTTTACATTTGTGACACTAGGGGGCGCTTCATCTCGAAAAAATGTCGGGCCATAATTTCACAATCGTTATGTTCATCCAAAATTTGTGCATATGAATCGACCCCAGGAGATTTATCTCGTATATAATATATGTTTAACTCTAATAGTTCATATTTGACTCACTTTTGTCGAAAAGGGGATTATTTTACTTTTCTGTCAAGAAAAAATCCGATATATTCTTCTCATGTGTGATACAGGAGAACTAAATGACTATTTTCCTTCTCATCTTTATCTATATATCTAAATCCATTATATTGGCCAAAATACAACCTCTACAAATAATAGAAGCCAAGCAAATGTAAAGCGGAGTCCCGATGAGAAGACGCTGAGTTCACTGTATCACTCTCACTTGGTCACAGGTTGACTCGCCTGCTTTAACTTCAGTGATTTATCACCGAGAGGAGACGCGGCAGAAACGGTGGTGACAGTTTGGGGTCGCGGTGTGTTGACACATATGTGAGTTAAACAGCTGAGCAGGCAGACAAACTCCTGCAGACTGCTTTTGTGTTGATGTTCCCCCTGAGAACTGTGATGCACAAGTTTGCTGTAAATAACTTCCAGCCAAAGAGCCGCATGAGGGTTGTTTTTTTTAAAAAACCCTCTAGGAGGCATTCAGGGTCACGGACCGGTCGGTGCAGCGTAAAGGCTAACGTTCCTCTTAGATTTGTACTGGATGAAACTTAATCTTGGAATATTTCTTTGCAGCTCTTGAGGCTGTTGACCAAAACTGATGATTATATGACGGGTCTTATTAATTATTTTATTATATAATTATTATTCTGTGCCAGATTGCTTTTGGCCGCTCCCCGGTCAAAAAGAAGAACCAGAGGTGACCGGGCCTTTGCCTCTGGAACCGTCTACTCACGCACATCAGAACGGCGCCGAGTCTCGACATTTTTAAATTTCTGTGGATACGCAAAATTTTTCCTCCTTCTTCTCATTTGAAATCTTTATTTTAATGCTTCCTTTCTTTTCATTAATGTTTTTATATTGCTTGATTTGAAATAATGATGTCATCTGTCTTTTATTCTTGTAATTCATGCTATTATTTTTTTCAAATGTTGTGATTTTTTCAGCATATTGGTCGACCCATCTTGGTTGTTTGGATCCGCTCGAGGTTTCTGACTGTTAAAAGGCAGTTTTTTTTCTCGCCACTGTCGCCAAGTTCTTGCTCAGGGAGGAATTTGTTGGGTCTCTGTTAGATAATTATATAAAGAGTTTGGTCTACTTTGACTGGAAATGATTATTAATTGATTAATAACTGACATTTTAAAACGTGTTAAAATAAATTGTCTATTAGTTACATGTACTATATAAAAGTAACTACGTGAAATATTACATTTTCGAGGCTGTTTCCTCCTATTTCATATTATTGGTGAAGAATTTCCAAAATCTAAAAAACTGAGTATCCTTTTTTTGCTAATATTTGTTGTTTTGTTTAATTTCCCAACACGTCATTTTTTCCTAAAACTTGTGTCACTCCTGAATAATTTGTAACGTCGCGCCGTTGGTTCTATTCTAAACTAAAAGCCGTCAAGCTTGTGTCGTATCATGTGACTGTTTCTCTGGATTGTAATCAGCCTTTTACTTACTGGGGTAATTAAAGTGTCACATTTCCACCCTCTGTCATGCCGGAGTACTGCGTTGTATTTGTGCAAAGCCTGTTTTTAACAGTGTGTGTGCAGACTTTATCTCCGATCTTGTTGTTTCAGTGAGACGGAGTGGCAGGGGCTACATGGCTTTATGCATATTTCATAGGGTATGCTTTCCTGCTAAACTGACCCATTAGGATGAGTTTTAGTTACAGCTCATTTAGGTTCTGATGTCTCCTCCTCAGTGCGTATCTGTGCGTATCTGTGTGTGTTTGTGTGTGTTTGTGTGTGTTTGTGTGTGTTTGTGTGTGCCGGCCCTTCGCCTATTTGCCTATAATCAATCTTTCCTGCTCTCCGTGTCATTTATCTAATGTTCTTTGCAGTGCTTTACGGTAAAAGACCTTGTGTAAATCACACTACACCGCTGACAATTCACACACACACATACCGAACACACACACACACACACACAAGAACACACACACACACGTCACTGGAATGAGGGTTATCATTGACTATGAGCTGTCGGTCATATGCTCATCCATCCATTCATTCACGACACGCTCTAGTGTGATATCGATTCCCCTATATCTAATATCCCGTTTTCTTCCGTTTTTCTTAATTTAAATAATGTTTATTAAATGCATTTCCTGTATTTTTCTTTCAAAGACTTCTCACATTTTTGATTATTCCTGATTAGACACCTAAACTTAAGCTCCTCAAATTAAATGGGAAGTTTATTCTATCAAAAGAAGAGTGTTTTTTTTTGTGATAAAAAAAGCTCCACCTAGTGCGTAAAGTAAGAACTATTAACTTAAAGTAGCAACAAATACAAGATAGATCTACTGGAATGGATTCATATGCACCAAATTTGTATTAAACCAGACCAACGGTTGCAAAACTATGGGCCGAAAATGTTTTGAGATACAGCTCCCCCTAGTGTAGAAATATACAGCCGACCTCTGTCAAAATCAATGCAGTTCTTCCTCGCACTAAGGTCTACGTGTGTATACAGTTTGAACCAACTATGCACTGGAACTAGCACCAGCACCGACCTAGCACCAGGTTATTTCTGGTGGGAGAAGAACATGTCAACTCCACCATAAAAGAACAGGTCTGGATTAAAACCCTTTTGGGTTCAGGTGATAACGCTAATCACCACAAAACTGACCCGCCTCTACAAGAACCTGCTAGATTAATACTGGAATGTTTATCATCTGGTGCCTCTCACCTCAGGCTGGCTTTTGTGAATGTCGTTTATTTTTTACCGGCGAAAACTCCCAAAAAAACAGAGCTGGCTGAAAGGAAGTGTGACACACGCACACACAAACATAACACACACACACACACACATATTTGTCACACACATCATGAAAAGGCAAGGCTGGTGTCTGACATCATTAACCATGAAGTTAAGGAGTCTCCCAATTACATTTGTCTGAAGAGGAGTCTGAGTATTACAATGTTATTACTCCCCACTCATTAATCTTTAGCAGTCTTTAACACACACACACACACACACACACACACACACACACACACACACACACACACACACACACGGGTAACCATGCATACACACTATCAAAGAATATATTAAATCCATGAAATTCTGTGAGGTGAGGTTATTGTATTCTTTACTTTTTTCTTTGTTGCATAATTCTTTTTAGTAAATCCTCACATGCCAAAACAATTCTACTTAACATCCATGGTTAATGCCACTTCCTTCGGTGCCCCCTGTTACCCGCGGCGTACCCCAGGGCTCCATCTTTGGCCCCTCACTCTTTAGCACATACATACTGGGTAATATTATAAACAGGCTCTGCAGATTATCTCTTGTGGAAACTGATAAGAATTGGAAAATGGTCAAGTGGGTTTAATTATCAGAGATGGACAGAGATTTTGGAAGTGGCATAAAAATACATTTTGAAAGAAGATTCCTGTGAATCCGCCAAGCTAAACTTCTGGCAACCCGTCTTATTCAATATTCCTGACCTTCTGCCAGTTTACGACAGAGAGGCTATGAAAACTGTCACATGACAGCTATCACCAACGCCTCCCACTGTGCCATGTTGCAGAATCCCTTCTGCTAAAAATCTGTTCTCTTCACCTCTGACCCTCGTTTCTGTGTCTCGGAGAAAGTGTGATGGCGGGGTGTCGAGCTGAAAAATGAAAAGTAGCTTCTGTACTTTGTGCAGAGAAAAGAAATGGCTGTTTACCCTAAATGTGGATATATACCATATATGTGCAAATAAAACAAATATGTGTTTAAGTATTTGTCATTAGACTCAAAGTATAAAAATCCCCATTATTGTTTTTTAACATCATCAAGCATAATAAAATATTCTAAACATACATACAAGATTACTTTCCTATGTTTTCAGTGCATGTTATGTCAAAAAAGTTTTTTTCTCAATACATTGGAATGAATATCGCAATCGGGCGTTTGGCAGGTTTGCGGATGGAGCCCATGGGTGTCGTAGGGTTCTTGAGAAAGACCCTGAACCCTCACTCATGCTCCACAAAAAAGGAGAAACACATGAGAGATCTCATATGGTCGATTCATATGCAACAAATCGGACTAAATCGGACCAATGATTGAGAATGATGAAAAGTTTTGGTGATAAAGCTCCCCCTAGTGTCAGAACTTAACAACCCACCTTTCCTAAAAACCAACTCAGCTCTTAAGGTCTAAAGTTTGAAAATGATCCATTAAATATTTTTCGAAGTTATGTCCTTAAAACAGTGTTTCTGGAAGAAAACAAAAAGTTCTGGTCCCTGGTGAGTCCAATATGAACTTTACATATAAAATACGACATTTATAAGACGGAGCTCCTCCAGAAAAACTCATCTGCACCTAATTTGGACTCAATCGGACCAACGGTTGAGAAAATTATGGCCTGACAAATTTGGAGATAAACCTCCAACTATTGTAAGAAATAAAAAACCCACACTTTCCCCCAAAACGCTCCAGTTCTTCCTCACACTAAGGTCTATGTAGATCTAAAATTTTTAAATGATCCATGCTATAGCTTTTTTTGATATCGCCTCAACACGAAAGGATCTGTGGAAGCGGCGGCGGTGTCGGCAGCGGGGGGGCGGTGAAGAAGATTATATCCCCCTACTTTTCAAGGACATAATTATGACCAGCCATAAAAGTGGTGAAGGAGCAAAAAAAAGTCTTAGCACTTTCTTTCTGAGACGAATGTATGTCCAAAAAGTCTCAGTGGGACCTAAAATCCAATAATAATGAACTTCAAATACTCATTATATAAGTATAACATTTGAGAATGATGATTTTAGAAGTAGCGGTAACCTTCAGCTATATATCAGAATGTATCCGAATCCTTTCTGATACGTTTGGTGTTTTCTAACAGAAATGACTTTTCATGCGTTTGTTTCGTCTCACCACGCCCGTCTGACATGACCGCAGTGAAACGCTCCCATCCAACGTCAAAAAGACGCTGAAGCCGGAGGTCGATGACTCTCAGTGTCACATCTGCCGGCAGCAGCGGAGTAAAACGCTACTTAAAGAATAAGGTGAGAAAAATCCAGAGACACACGAGTGTCTCAGCCACAATCAGGATGTCGGGGGCTAAAGGACATCTGCATGGAGACAACAGATGGAACAGAGGCGAGGAGGATCAGACGGCGCAGGAGAGAAATATATATGTGTGTTTTTATTGTCAGTGTCTAAAAAGCCCGGCTCAGACTAGGGGGAGATTTAAAAACCTCCTGATTTTCAAATTGAGTTGCATCAAGTACAAAAGGACAAAGTTCAGTCTCACAGAGAGTTCCTGCCTCTGACAGGGGTTGTCTAGTCCTCATCCGAAAGGTGGGGGTGGGGTGAGATTTTAATCAGCCGTGTTGGGCTCGGCTGTTTGATAGAAAGAAGAAGTGTTAATGAGTCGCTTTCCAGGACTACCTAATTGGATCTCTACAGAATGTATGAAATCCGACACTTTCTGTCGGTCTCTGTTGTTCTGCTCGTTATGTGCCAGAACAGAACAGTCGGGGAGTTTATGGACTAGTCGCCGCCGCGTCCGCCGCCGCAGACCTTTCATGTTTAACGCGACAACTCAAGAACCGTGTTACGGATCATTTTTTCAAGCTTTGTACCCACATAGATTTTGTGTGCGAGGAAGAACTGGAGTGTGTTTTCCCCAACACTAGGGGGAGCTTTATCTCCAAATGTTTTTTTCTGGTCATGATTCCTCAAATTTAGTCCAAATTTGATGCATGTGAATCGAATTGAGGCGATCTATCTGGTAAATATATGTAATCTCATATTTCACGCGATCTTGGACAAGAAATTTGACAAAGAGGTAAAAAGTCAGCAAACACATTAAGAATAGTTCATATTTTTCTCCCTAAGGGGGGGCTAGGGGGGTTTTCTGGACAAAAGTCAAAAACTATTGCTTGGATCCTTTTCACCTTATTCTGAGGAAGAACTGGGTTGATTTTTGGAGAGATCAGTTGTATATTGTTGACACTAGGGGGAGCTTTATCACTAAAAGTTTTGGTGCCAGAAACGCATTCATGCATTTTTGATGACAGCTAAAATAAATTGGAGTTTCATACCGAAACTGTTTCCACATTTTGATGCGTTTTCTCCGCGTACGAAGGACCCCGCTTTGAAATGACGGTCTCAACACAATCCAGCCAATCTCCTGTTACATCTCTGAGCCCATCCCGCTAACTGCTATCGTGCAACAGGGAATTAGCCCTCCTTTATAGCTCTTTTTCTCCCTTTTGCATTCATCCAAAACGCCATTGTACAACGCACAATAAGATTCACTCACTTTCCGACTGTCTTTGTCACCCTTCTAATCACTATTGTGTGGCAGACAATGCAGCAGCCGCCTCTGCTACACAGTGGCGGGAGGGCTGCAGTCGAAAAATCATTCAGCAGCCGACTGAGGCTGACAATAACGTTTTATTTAGGGATGCATGTGTGTGTGTGGGGGTGTGTGTGTGTGCGTGGGTGTTTGTCGATGGTTATAACAGCGTACAAATATGTCCTTCCTAACCTGACGTTTGATCCTATGACCTTTATCATTTGCTGTTCTAAACACTGCTGCTCAGGTGTGTGCGTTTGTTACCCCCACCGTTACTCCGTGTGTGAGCTGGGTTCATGTGATTTACTTTCCCTCTCTCTCTCTCCCACTCTCTCGCTCTCTTTCTCGCACACAGACACACACAAACACACACAAGCATGTGCCTTTTTATTTTATTTTATGTGTCTCATCAAAGCAGAAAAACATATTTTCCTACTTTATAAACACAGGTAGAGAGAAGCTGTGTGCTATTTTAGAGTAGCGCTGTATGCTAGCATCTTATCACAGAACGTCATGCTCCATTTTTTTATCTTTTTTTTTGCCTTCAACTACTTTTAAAGACTCACCGAACCAATTGCCCAGAATGTTGAAGAAGAACTTTTGTTATAAAGCAGTTTTTTCCAGGGAAACATTCTTTTGCAGGCTTCTTTCACAGGATTTTATTTTCCTTTTTTTTTATCATTTCAAAAGCAGTCTTAACCTTTTCATGTCCCGCCCAACTGTTTTTAATGAGCACCTTTATTAGTCACTATTTAATATTGAACAATGTGAATGAACCTGTTTCTAATACGACCCAGTGGCAGGATACACAGTATATGCAGAAGAGTAAGGGGCCGAGGGTGGAGCCATGGAGTTGGGAATTACCCATGGCAGTTGATAGAGTCCTATAATATCCAATAATAATTCATATAATTCAATAAGAAGGATTGTTTTTGCTGCATCTTTTAGCATGTGAAGATTTATTAATCAGAAGAATGAAACTAATAATAGTTCTAATAGTTTCCTCAAACTCTGCTTTACCAAAAATAGTTAAGATATTAGACTTTATAATAAAGCCACATGAAGATAACAGTCATCTAATCTGACTATTTTCCAATTGAAAGTTTGATGACCCGACAATTGGTCACTTTTAACCAACTTTAAATTTACAGTCTCCATGATTAAATCAAATATACAAATAAATGATTTTTCCCTCTCTTCTTGTTGAGGACATTTAAGTGTTTTAAAGAATACTTACTCCCCTTGAGTTACAATTTCCCCATCTTTCAGTGAACCTTAGTTTCTGGTAGTTCATCATCCTCAAGCTTCGGAGGAGAAACAGACTGAAACTGAAAACGAAAGTGAAACTGAAAGTGTCATGGCGGTCCTTTTTGCCACAGTGCAGCCAACGGCATTCTGTTTGGAGCCTCAACAAGGGTAGCATCCATCAGTCTAGTGGGGACATGGAGGCTTTTAGCGCTCTAACCATTTAAAAACACTGGCTGCCCAGTTCAGTTGAGGCTCTGCACCGCGAGTAGTTTCTCTTTGTTTAGCAACTTTGTGTTTTTATCTGATATCTGAGGACTGGAGATCAGACAGCTAGAGAGAAAAGCCGTAAACAAAGGAAGGTGACGGTCTTACATCAAGCTGGGCGACGGGAGAGGGAGAGAGTGTGTGTCTGTTTGTGTGCGTCCCTGAGATGAAATGACAAAAGCAGAGAGGGTCCAGATGAAGGGATTATATCTCAACACTCTGTCCAAACAATTGTTCCCATCGCTCTGCCTCTAACAATCGCATTTGGCCTGTGAGTCAATTGCTCAGGGAGCGCAGAGCATGTTTATATATATATATATATGTGTGTGTGTGTGTGTGTGTGTGTGTGTGTGTGTGTGTGTCTGGGGAAGGAAGGCATGGAGGACGTAAAAGCCAGCCAGCCAAAGACAGTTTGGCAGAAGCTAAGCATTTTTCCTCCACACAGAGTCATCGACACTCCCCAGAGTACGTTTAAGCTCTTATTTCTAAGAATAAATATATGTTCTAATGTCCTTACCCTTGAAAACCAGCAGGTAACAGCGGAACGCGGGGGAAGTCAAGAATTAAGGTGTAGTAACCCAAAAAAAATCCATAAGCGTCGGGGAGAATGCTGAACATTCAAACACGTGGGCATCGACCTTTATCTTCTTCAAGGTCATGCAGTGAAATAGTTGATTTTGACTTCTATAGGATAAATAACTGGTTTACATGGTATGCGTGTCTCGGCTTCCTCTGCAGTGTCCTCGGCCCCCTCCAAAAGAGGATCCAATCTGTCTCAAACTGCTCTGATGCTCTGTTCACCGACTCTGTCCTCAGCTTATCGGACAGGACCGGCCAGTCAGCACAAGATAACGGCCTTTATTATCTCAATCATTGACCGTTCAGTGCTGGAGAAGAAGTTCCGGCCGAGAGAGAGAGAGAGAAGTAGAACTGATACCTGGGCAGAATACGATTTGTCTTTCATGGACTCTCGTATCATTTGCATAGAGTCAATGTTTGTACGGAGTATTTCCTCTCCTGGGTTGATTTTGTGAATAGGATGATGGAGGTGTGTCTAAATAACTGGTTAAACTGATGAACATCGACAAATCAAGACTTACATCCATTGGAGAAAGAGCTAGCTAGTAGTTAGCTTTTAGCATCTGGTAAGCTAACCGAGCTAGCACCTGACAGTTTAGTAGACTTTGTTTCTATCAGCCATGTTTTGATTTTGTCGCGTTGCTGCGTCAAACGCTCATATTAGGCCGAAATAGTTCCGTTGTGAGAACGTTAGACTGAAGCTCTAGACCTCCTTCGTTGAGTTCTGTGTTTGGCATAAAATGTTGGGGGACGCTGTAGCTCAGTGGGTAGCGAAGTTGTCCCCCACTTGGAAGACGGGCGGATCTATCCCAGCGTCTGCAGCCTACATGTTGTGGGATCCTTGAGGAATCCACTAAACCCCTAAACCCACTAAACCCAATTATAGCCCCATCCTCGGGGACATTACTATTATAATTACTATTATTATCATATGTAGTCAACATCAACCTGTTTTTAAAAACGTTTTTCAGATACGAGTTACTTGGTCCTTGGAAAATCGTGATTGATCTGATTGATGGTGTTGTACCATGAAAACAAAGTTACCTTAAGCAGCAACAAGGTGTAACCCCCTTTGGAATCTAGATACTGGTGGCGGTGGCTGATGACTTTGGTAAGACTGATGAGTGATGATGAGGTAGGTGGATCCGCGTGGACTGGGCGGTGACCGTCAGGTAAGCAGATGCAGGTAGCAGAATGAAAGAACAAGCTAGATGGAGAGAGTCATATTTAAGAAGACTAATGCTAAGCTAACTAGCCTTGGACCCTTAGTTTTTAGCATATACACGCTGCCACTGGGTTATAGTACAAACTGGTTGAGTGTCTTTTTTCAATAAGAAAAAGTAACTCCCAGTGTTCATCGGATCTGAGTTCTACGACACAACATACTTGTTCAATCCGCCCCTTCAGAAGTCGAATGTTTCAGAACCACTTTGTGTCCATTTGCTGGTGGCTGTCTGTTTGGAACTGGCAGGCTGTGCGTGAGGTAAAGATAGCAGAGCTGAGGCAGGATGGTTTTATCTGAGATGACTGTTGGCAGTAGAAATCCAGCACACACTGGTTTTCACTGCTTATTAGTGTCAAAGAGAGAGAGAGAGAGAGAGACGGTCGTTCAAATGGAAGGGTGGGAAGGAATGGAGTGGGGATACTAAGTGAAAAGTAAATCGAGTACTTCCACTTGTGTTCATATTTAATCCTGTGTGATCCTAAAATATTTTTGTTTTCTGCAAACTGACCAAGATGTTTTCTTAATTTGTTTTTTTTGTAATATATTTGTATGTGTTTTCTTAAGTTGTCGAGTCCTGCTCAATTTTTTGAGCCCATTTTGAGTCACTAATTCGTATCCAAAGATGTGTACCACCTGACTCTCCCTGTTTACCATACGACCCAGTGGCAACATGTGTATGCTGAATGTAAAGGGGCCAAGGACGGAGCCCTGGGGGACACCATGGGTCAAAGGGGCCACTGAAGTGGAGGCATGGCTATTGAGAAAGACTTATCCGATAAGAAGGATTTCTTTTTTGGGGGGGTTTTGTAGCATGTGGGGAACCACTACACAGAATGATGTAACCAGATTGATCCAGGAAAGTTCTGATAAGGGTCCAATAGTAGAAACATGATTTACCAAGACAGAAACGTCACATTATAATAAAGGAAGTAGCATTGAGCTAATCTAATGAAAATGGACCATTATCCATGAAAGTGTGATATTTTTTATTGTACTGTTTAAAAACACGATTGACCAAAAAAAAAAAAAGTATTTTTACGGTAAATCTAGACTTTAACTGACATGAAATTGAAAAAAGAAATAAGATATGCAAAGGAATCCTTTTTTCCAGAGTTTCATGATGAGGACATTAAAGGCTTAATTCCACCCGCCGTCTTACTAACGAAGCAATTATTTGTAAAGTCAATAATAAAAACATAGCAATTTCTTTCAATTAGTAATAGATTAATGAACTGCGATAAGAATATGCCCTTAGACACGCCCCTCCCTCCTTCTCCTGACTCGCAGTGGAGCCTCCATATTAAACCTGCGCCGGGCCGTTACGGCTGCAGGTAATTGATGACGGTGTGAAGTTCATTAGCCGTCTCAGCTGATATTCAGGGGGATGAGGGCCGTGGGCTAAGAAATACATTTCATAGCTCATTAACCTAATGGTGGCTGCAATCCTCTCGTTTGCTCTCTCTATCTTCCTCAGCTGATGATTTCATGTCCTCAGTTTGTTCTAAAGGTAATCAGACACATGGTGTGAAACTTCACACCTGCAGATCGGCGAAGACGACGGAGGGGCGACTTGGATTTGTCATTTGGCTTTAACAAGGCTGCGGATTTGTGCCTGGAAAAGCCAGGAGCAAACCTACCTACCCTAAAATTTTGAATTGTTAGAATTGGACTCGGACATTTTCTTCTAATCGCTGCTTCAGACGCAAGTTATGAGTTATGATTCCATTTAACTCTGTTTAATAACTGTGTATGTTCACTTTTATTATCAGACAGGATGGTGTCATGGGTGAATGTAATGTCATGGCGCTGAATTACCGGACGTCATCAGTTGCTATTATCATTAACCCTTTAATGTCCTCATCAAGAAACTGTGGAAAAAAATGATTCCTTTGCATTTTTTAATTTCATGTCAGTTAAAGTCTAGATTTACCATAAAAGGACTTTTTTTTTTCGGTCAATCGTGTTTTTAAACAGTAAAAGAAAACTATCACACTTTCATTGATAATAGTCGATTTTCATTAGATTAGCGCTCACATTTACTCGTCATGTGTTTTCTCACTTTATTGATAACGAGCTATAATCTGGATAAAACGCTGCGTTTCCTTTTAAGGCTCGGATATGATGTCTAAAATGTGTTTCTAATCATTTACAATCACTCACAGCCGTGTCGGCCTCTCCTCCTCCTCCTGTAATCGTCAAACAGAAAGAAGCATTATGTAGAAAGAAGTCCTGTGTTACTGTGACGCGTGCAGAAGTCACTGGCTGCAGGCCAAACTGAGGTGTGTGTCGGCGTTTGGGAAATGCTGACTGCTAGTATAGCAAAGGTGAAGTCCCTAGATCACATCCAAATGTTAAGTGATACGCTCTCACACACACCTACACACACACACAGGTGAGGTTTCATACAAATATCACTACTAAGCAGCACAACTGGGCCATTTCCTATTTGTCAAACCTTTGGGCGCCGGCCACCAGACGAGGAGTAACCTGCTGAGCTTACACTTCCAAAAGAGCGGACAAACACACACTCGAAGAAAGACATGCGGGTCAGAACGCAGACAGACAGATTCTGTCTGTCTGCGTTCTTCATCTCAGAGTAAAATGTGATTTATTCAGGAAAGATCTCCTTGAGTTGATTCACATCCATCAAAGTTGGACTAAATCGGACCAACAATTCGGAAGTTATGCCTGAAAAAAAACGCATTTTCCATAAAAAAACTCCCACATATGTGTAAAATATGAACAAATAAGTAAAACACTAAGTACAACCGACTTTTCCCAAAAAGACTCCAGTTCTTCCTCAGACTAAGGTCTATTCAGGTATAAAATTTGAAAATGATCCGTTAAATATTTTTTGATGATGTCCAGAAAACATTGTTTTTTGTAAAAAGAGGCTCCCCCTCATGGGTAAAATATGAACTACTAGAGTAGAATATGATATTTTCCAGATAGAGTTCCTTGGGTTGATTCACATGCACCAGGTTTGCGGTGAAATTAAATAGTGTGCATGGATGTTGGACGTATACGTGTGAATGTGGCTCTTACAGGACTCCCTCAAAATAACTTTGACTCACCGCTAAGTTTCACAAACACTCAGCAGAGAAGAATTTAAACCGGCTAAAGATGAATCTGGCTTCAAACCGGTTCTTACTCGGGTGAACTGACTAAAGAACTATACAGCTCATTACACAGATGTATTTTCTCCAGTGTTTCCTGCAGGAGAACGTAGGAAAGTCAATATATTTACAGTACGTTTGTTGAAGAGGAGTCTCAGTTATTGATAATGCGTCTGAATGGATTCACCTCATGCAGAGCTGTTGGCGTTTGAAGCATGAAGTAACATTTGGGATATCTTTTTGTCGCCAATGTTACTGCTGGCTGCATCTGCAGAGGAGAAGCTGGGCGTCTATCTCCTGCAGCGGGTCCATGCTGGCTCTCAGAACCGTTTGCCAGATTAGTTCAACAGCTCAACAGCTCCAAAAAAAAAGAGTCAGATCTCCAACGATAGCATTGAAGGTAAAAGATTTAGAGTCAGGTCCACCTTAGAAGAGAGTTACTAAACAGAAAGATTTTTTTTCCTTGTTACACAAAGGCAAATGTTGAAGTTTAAGTCAAGCTTCAACTCCTCAATCAGCCATAACATTACAACCACCTCCCAACTTGATCTAGAATCTTGAGTCTCGGTCTTTCACGATAATTCTATTGGAATTCTGAGTTAATTGTCAGAATTCTGAGAATAAAGACAAAAATCAGAATTCTACAATTCTGATTTCTTCACATAGCCGTATGTGGATCAAACCCTCTTCTGTACGCTTTCATATATTCTCAGTGTTTCTGTGAGTCTTTCTGCTGCTGATAATAATGTTAGGCTAAAACCTTCTCCTCCCTCAGGCTGAAGCAGAGAGAAGAATTCCACAACATAAATAAACTCCAGTCGTTACCACGTCAAACATAATTGGCACCTCCACGGCAGTTCTGCCGATTAATGGCCGTCGCGTCGCCCAGTGTTCTCTTCTGCTGCCTTGAGATCTCGGCAAGGATGTCTTTCTAAAACCGCCCCATTTTGGACCTGATCGATAGCGTCCTGTTTTTCAGAGACGCAATTTAGGATCTTTCTAAAGTGGTTCCGTGTCACAGATTAGATCTCAAATGCGACTGCACTTAAAAGCCTGTCGCGCAATGACGGAATCTCGTGGAGAGAAGATGTTTCGATAAGCAGGTTGAATGATTCCGATTGTTGCCCTTTGGTGCAACTTGCTGTCATCCTGTTGTTGCTCATCCTCAACTCTTCCTCTTCTGACCGCTGATGGATTCTATGAAATATCCAAAATCTGCATCTGTGCTTTGGCTGAACGTTTTGTAACTTGTTGGATGACTATATATAACTTCAGGCTTCTTCCTCATGTCATACGGAAAGATTAGTTGCAGAAATTTATAGTCAGACTTACGGAACCCCAGGGATAATTAACCTTTGCAAAATGCTTATTATCTGGTGGGCGAAAGATGATTTACTGTTAATTCATAAGCGTCTCTTGATGGACAAAGTCACCGTAGAACAATTATTGTGCGGTTCAGTGCTTACAAAGTTTTTCTTTTCGCTTTGCAATGTCATAAAAATTGGTTTAAGAGACACAGGGGAGCAAACGTTAATTTCATTAATTTAGAACACATACACAACGCCGACCTATACACTAAGCAACAAACGGACGCCATAAACAGACAAAAATAGGTTACAGGATCATAATCGAACAACTTTTACTCGTAAATACGGGATCGTCATCAGCAATAATCATTGAGTGTGCATAGTGAAAGACAACAGCTAGCAGCTACATTAGCGGTTTACAACGAACATGCTTGTATTTGTAATGCTGAATTTATCTTGTGAACAAAAGATAAAAAAAAAAAATTCCCGGAGAACTTCAAGGGCGCCATCCGTAGAAACGGATTATCTGGTCATTACACTAAGAATATTTGAAGGTTTTAAAAAAACCATGGTAAGGATCTTTAACGATAATGAAAAAATTTATTAATTAATGTTTTCAAATATTTTGGAATAATTTCCCCTCTCATAGTACTACATGGTTCAAATTAGGAATAGTGATGTGAAAAAGGCATTATTACAATATTATGAAAACACTTTATCTATTTATTTTTATATAAATATATTATTACTTCTACAAATATCGATATAATATAAATAAAAAATCAGGATACTATCACAACATAATCTCATTTGATATATTTATATATTTATTTATATAGCCTATTAATGATGTTTGATAATAATATTTATTGAATATATTTGTCTATTTTTGTACATTTGATGACAAGATCAATACATATGTTTTAACTTTGCATTTGACAATAAACACTTTGACGTTGACTTAATGTGATGTTACACTTCTGTGAGAACAAATGCACCCTGGGTAATGTAGTATAATTACCGTTAAGAATCACCAAGAGTCAGACTCAGTTATGGAGAGGACATGAAAGGGTTCTGGGGAATGCCAGAAGTTCTGCAACGCTAGGGGGTAAAATCTAGAGGTGGAGGTAGTGTGTACCGGTGAATACTGGACCCCTTAAAGCGCTGATAACCCCCACCCACAAAGATTGATGTGGATGTATTCACTTCTGTTGTAACTCTGAGGGGCAGGGGTGAAAAGAGTGTCACAGCCCAGTACAGAGGTCAGTATTTAAATGGACTATTCACCTTGTCTGATCTCTGGGTTTTCCCTCACCATCTGGTCTTCCTGCTGTTTTTACTCACTGGAGGAGCCCAGAACTCCTGACCGGAGCTGTGGCTCCCCACACAAAGAACTCCACTGCCAGAAAAGTCTTCTGACCTCTCACCCACACAAGACAGAGCAAACAACTCATAATATCATAATAAAAGTAATGACACATCCGGCACCGATAATAATTAAACCGCAGAATTTCATGAAACAAGACTTTTTGAAAGTAACCTGGAAGGTGTCATAAATCAGGAGGTACATTTAAAAAATACTGAAAAACAAATACCAACCTCTGAAAGACATCCATCCATCCATCCATCCATCCAGCCATCCATCCATCCATCCAGCCATCCATCCATCCGTTTGCTTCCGCTTATCTGGGACTGGGTAGCGCTGACTGCAGGCTCAGAAGGGATTAGCTGACCACCAGCCTGTGGACCCACCTCCTGCAGCGATGGGTGCGGGTGTTAGGTGCAAAATTATACAGGCAGCAGGTCATTGGTTTTTTACCCAGGAGAACCAGAGGGTTCCCAGGAGAACCACTAGTGTCTTTATGTTTGACAGAAAGTCAGACATGTTTTCAGCGAATGTTGAACTCCGCAAAGGTTGACCCTTGTCCCAGATTCTATTTTTGACATTCATGGACAGGATCTCAAGGCGCAGTCGAAGTATCTACGTTCCAACCCTCGCTTATGGTCATGAGCTTTGGGCAGTAACAGAAAGAACGAGGTAAAGGAAACAAGCGGCTGAAATGAGCTTCCTTGGTAGAGGGGCTAGGCTCAGCCTCCCATTGGAGGTTTTTCAGGCATGTCCAACTGGGAAGAGACCCTGAGGTAGACCCAGAACTCGCTGGAGGGACTCTATTTCCCGGATGGGAAAGGATGAGCTGTAGAGTGTTGACCAACCCATTAGTGATCATAATTACTACCAGGAGAGCAAATTGATTAGTTACCTTTTTACTAATATCCTCAAATGTAAATATTTATTTAATCAATAGAATAGCATTCTAAATGGAGTATATATTTTTTTTTTTACACATATGCATTTTGAAGTCACAATCTTGTTTGGCACTCGAACAATATCGTCTTCAGTTGTGACACACGCCACTGCTGAATAATTGAGAAGGATGAGGTCGGGTGCTGCTGGAGCTGTTTGGTAATTGGACCTAATTGATGAAAACATTGGCCCCAGCAATCAGTCATCTCTGACTGCATAATCTAATCTAATATGCAGCTGGAAAGGGTAGGCCTCTATTGAGTTACACACACACTCACACACACATACGCTCACACACACGCACACACACACACTCACACACACACATACTGTCTTGACATTTAAATATCAGTTTAAGGTTAATGCGTCTCCCTCACAGATGGATAAAAATGCCTTTAATGACATTGTTGCCGGGAGCTTTTACCACTTTCACAATAATAATATAATTATACACTCAAAGCAGTGTTGGAACGATTGTCATGACATGACAGCAAGCGTTGGGTCTTTTTTCTGATTATCATCGTTATCCATTCAGGTTTGTCTGGATGATCCTGAGGAGGGTACCGACGGATCTATGAAGGGATTAACATGGATGACGTGGTTGATGATGGATGGATGGACGCTTGGATGAATGGATGTATGTAAAGATTCATGAATGGATATGTGGATGGATGGATGGATGGATGCATTGATTCGATTAGATTTAGGGATGAATGGATGGATGGAGGCATTGATGGATGGATGAGTGTGTGGATGGATGGATAGACACAGATGAATGGATGTTGCATGGATGGATGAATGGATAGATGGGAGGGTGTATGATGGATGGATGGGTGCACAGATGATACCATGGATGGATGGATGGATGGATGGATGGGTGGGTGAATGGATAGATGGATAGATTGCGAGGATGTTCACATTGATGGATGCATGGATATATTAATTTTGTAAGGATGGATGAATGGATGATGGAAGCATGGATGGATGGATGTGTGGGTGAATAAATGGATGGATGGATGGATGATGGATGCATGGATTGGATCGGATTGGAAGGATTTTGATTCATGAATGGCTGTTTGGATTGGAATTCATGGACGGGAGGATGGACGGATGCATGGATGGATGTATGGATGGATGCATGGTTTGGATCAGATTGGATGGATGTGAATGCATGAATGGATGTATGGATGGATGGATGTATGAATGGATGTATGGATTGGATGAATGGATTGGATAAGATGTAATAAAGCTGTCAAACAGAACAGATCACCCTCTTTAGATATAAAAGCCCGGCCCAGAAGTGAAACGTCCAAACTGAAGATCGATTAATCCCACGGTTCTACAGCTGACAAGAGTTCTTTATTAGATGGAAATAAATTTAAATAGCTGTTTTCCTGAAATAGCAGTTTCTGAAAAACAACAACAAAACTAAACTAAAAACCTCCATGGCAGAAGCAGAACATCCATCCATCCTGCTGCGCTGTGATAAAGTTAGCAGCACCGGCTGACAGAACTCCCACGGGGGCAACACCGCCGTGTGAACTGAGTATCATCTGGGCTAATTTATGCTAGAATCACAGAGAGGCACATTTATAACCCCGTAACAAAAAATGTGTAAAAAAATAATACGGTGTCAAAATAATAGGATATTAATACTAGCATTATAACAGTATTATTACAAATATATGTATTTTTATACCCAGTGACCTATCTGCTCTCTTTTTTTTTTAGTATAACTGGTTATTTTATTTTATTTGGACGCATAGAAGCAGAGAATCCGGCTGGAAACACAACACTGATAGACTTTCAACATATTAACAACCTCTACCTGTTTAAACATCCAACAAAGCGAGAGAGGAGCCTTCGCATTCGTTTGAAATGGCGTTTCTGGCCCTCTGACAAATGGACAGAGTCCATTATTACAGTTATTTTGGGCGCTGTTCTGGCCATCACTACCTCCTGAGGGAAAATATCTGTCTCCTTAGCTGCTAAAAGCTTCACTATGTTCACCAACGAGTTGCAAAAACTTCCTCTGTTTGCCCTTTTGTGCTTGGCAGGTAGGACACAGTGGGTTCTTTCTGACCTTTTTTCTGCAGAATGCATCCCCTGTAAGAGAGATCGATGGGAGTGACGAGAGGGAACCAGAGAAGTGAGAGAACGCCCAAACAATTAAAGAGACAAAGTTAGTTTGTTGAGGGGAAGTCAGACTTCCCTATGGGGTTTTCATTTGGAGGGACCAGATTTATATCAGGAATAGTCCCTAGTGTAGAGTTATATTTATTACGTATTATATAACATAATATACGGATATAATAATGGTTGTTTTAAAATTGTAGAGGAATATTGATTGGTAAAGCTTTAATTGTCAGATAGAAAGGTTTATCTTTCCTAGTCCAGGTCCACTTTCATCATAGTAATAAAGTAGTAATAAAGTAGTAATAAAGTTTAGGTGAATTTTTCTCTCACTCTATTCACTCGAAAACAAAAGTTTCTCAAAAGCATCACTAGCAAGTTTCAGCCATATTAGCTAACATTAGCCAACTTTAGCTATTATGGCTATTCTTAGCAAAGGTCCGCTATCATATATAAAGTAGCTAATTTAAGCTAACATTAGCTAACTTATGTTAATATAACTAACACTAGGCCATGTCAGCCATTTCAGTTAGCAAGTTTCAAACGGCTAATGTTAGCGGAGCAGCTAACGTTAACAGAGCAGCTAAAGCTAGAGACAGCACAGAGCCAGCCATGAGCCCCGAAGTCCCTGAACAAATTCAACGCTTAACATATAATGGACTGAGCGAGGCTTACAAAGTTTCATTTTCATTTCAAAAAGGTCCTAAAATCGGTTTAAGAAAGGCACGGCGGGGAGGAAGGAGGGTCCATTCATTTCATCAGGTCAGAATACATACAAAATGCCTACCAGCCTTACTTCTACTGTCATCCTTCAAAATAAGAGCACTTAAAATACTTTTCTTATTATGATTTTAAATCCTTTTAAATCGATCAGTTTATAAAAATTGGTGAACAATTGATCAGACAAGAAAACTACAATCGGTGCATCTCTATTTTTATGTCATCTCTTATTATTATCTCTTCACACTACTTCATAGAGATTTTTCCTACTTCCTCTGAAGGTCATATATGATATATATATATATATCATATCTTATCTTATCTTTTGGCTGCATGTTTGCCTGAAAAGTGCCGTGTCAATAAAGTTGAGTCAAAGTAACCTTAGTTACAATAGTAACAGACATTTTCTTTTCACGTATTTCCATTTTTCCCCAAACCTTAGCATCATGTATAACGTTTCTACATCCTCGTGTAACACGACACGAATGGAACCTTCTCCATTTCGCAGTAATGGCTCCGCGTCAGCAGCTGATGTCTTATCTCAGACAGAAATGGCGGAGGTTGCACGTCCCTCCGGGTTACTTTTGGTTTATTACTCTTTTCCATTTTCTTCGACCTCGCAACCTCTCCATTTATGTCCCTCAAGGATCTTCCGGGTCACAGTTACTTGGTTACTAACCCACTTTCACACAGACTGCATCCACTGATGTTTGATTTGTGGTGAAAAATGAACTGAACATATTCAGCGCACCTCCCTGCTGTTGTTCCGCTAATTCAATATTATCCGGGCCGCGTTGTTTATTTCCTTTTGTCATTGCCGGTGTCACTTCTGCGATTAGGAGTTGATTGATGGCGCCGTCCCCTTCGGCATGTTTCCCCTCCACAGGCGGCTGAAGACACTGTGTCCCTGCATCGCTAGAGGACATTATAGTTCTGGCAGACAGCAGACAGGATGGATCAGTAGTATTTTATTTTTCTTCAAAACGCTAAAATACTGTAAGAGTCAGTGCAGAAGGATGATACTAATAATCGTGATTGATGTCCATTATCGGATGTCTCAGGAGTCGATCTCTCAGAGAGAACATGTCTACATGTAAACGATTGTCTTCCTACGACACCTCGTCCCAAACGATTCATTCTTCTGGTGTCCATTAAAGTTATGACTGTTGTGTCTTTGTGTTTAAGTCTGCAGGAGAAACTCAACGTTTTCCATTAGTTCATTTGATCGTCAGGTTGACTCTCCCAGTCGTACCACACCTCTCGCAAAATGTCAGTTGGGATCGGCTCCAGCCCTCAAACAACCCTGAAAAAAACAAGTGGTGAGAGAAAATGGATGGATGGATGGATGGATGGATGGATTGATGGTAGGAAGAATGGATGGATGGATGGATGGACTGATATATGGATGGATGGTTGGATTGATGGTTGGAAGAATGAATGGATGGATGGATGGATGGTTGGATTGATGGTTGGAAGAATGGATGGATGGATGGATGGACTGATGGATGGATGGATGGTTGGATTGATGGTTGGAAGAATGGATGGATGGATGGATGGATGGATGACCTGATGTATGGATGGTTGGATTGAAGGTTGGAAGAATGGATGGATGGATGGACTGATGTATGGATGGATTGTTGGATTAATGGTTGGAAGAATGGATGGATGGATGGATGGATGGATGGATGGCCTGATGTATGGATGGAAGGATGGTTGGAAGATTGGATTGGAGAGTGTGTGGCTGTGTGTGTTGATGGATGGATGGATGGATGGATGGGTGAGTGTGTGTGTGTGTGTGGATGGATGGATGGGTGAGTGAGTGTGTGGATGGATGGATGGATGGTTGAGTGTGTGTGTGTGTGTGTGTGTGTGGATGGATGGGTGAGTGAGTGTGTGGATGGATGGATGGATGGTTGAGTGTGTGTGTGTGTGTGGATGGATGGTTGAGTGAGTGTGTGGATGGATGGATGGTTGAGTGTGTGTGTGTGTGGATGGATGGGTGAGTGAGTGTGTGGATGGATGAATGGGTGAGTGAGTGTGTGTGTGTGTGGATGGATGGGTGAGTGAGTGTGTGGATGGATGGATGGATGGATGGAAGGATGGATGGGTGGATGGTTGGATGGAAGGATGGATGGATGGATGGATGGAAGGATGGATGGATGGATGGATGGAAGGATGGATGGATGGATGGATGGATGGATGATGGATGGATGGATGGATGGATGGATGGATGGATGGATGGATGGATGGATGGATGGATGGATGGATGGATGCTGATATCTTGCTTCCAAGAGTGTTTGTGATTGTAAATGACAATTAGCCTTAAGAAATGTCATTATATACCTGAAAAGTTGGGGACATATTATTTTATATTAAATCATCAGTTGTGATTAGTGATCAGGTCTGATTTAGTCCAAATGTGATGCACATGAGTGGACGCGATGGTATTTAACGTATTTTACTCTAATAGCTCATATTTACTCACTAGATGGAGTTTTTTTTTCTTTTTTTTAATACAAAAAACACCTTGACATTTAATTAGGAAGAGTTTGTGGAGAAAAGGTGGAGTGTGGTAAACAGGCGAGGAAGGTGATGAGGGGTTGCAGGCTGGATAAGACGGAGACGAGGGTCAGGAGTGATTTGTGGCAGGAAGGTCCCAGGGAGAAAGGGAAGGTGTGGAGGACGCCAGTGAGACCAGCTATGATTTATGGATCGGAGACGAAGAAGCAGGAAAAGGAGTTGGAGGTCGTCGGAGGTGGTGGAGGTGGTGGAGGTGGTGATGGAGTTACGAATGCTAGAGACAAGGGAGGAAAGGAGTCGGTGTGAGATCATCAGATAGGTTGGCGCTTGTAAGACCTGATCGGTAAAAAAAGGTAAGGAGGGTAAAAGAAGAAGAAGCAGGAGGAAGAGGAAGAGGAGATTTGGATAAAAAGGGAGGTGTGCAGAAAAAACTACCAATAGAAGAAAATTCCTAAAATAAAAAAATGCTTAAAAATATGTGTAACCTTAAAAAGACCCTCCATCTTTATTATCAAGTAATTCAACTTTTAGGGGAGAGGAACTTTTCCTGGTAGACTTTATTAATCATTACATGTTAGCGGGGCGGCGGGCGGCGGGGGGGCGGCGGGGGGGCTGACCCGAGCTGCTCCGTAACCAATGAGCTGCAGCCTCTCGGATGATTGATGGCTCCAGCGGACAGATTAATAGAGCTGCTATTTCCAAAGTACAGTCAGAGAATTAGGTCACTGATTTGTATGTTGCTGTAAAGGGTACCTTTACAGATTAGATTCAACATAAATCAGCATAACTAATCTTTACGTCTCCGTCTCCATCAGCAGAGTTTCACAGAATCATTTCAAATGAATGAAGTTTTTATTCACAGGCATCAATAAAAGCCAGAAAACGATATTTTTATGTTACAAATTACATCTAAAATCTGCCGGTTTATAATAATTTCATCGAAAAGGAACTTTGAATGACTCTTGGTAAATGTCTGGGCCTCATGGGCCGGCTATCGCAGTGCATTCTGGGATTTGTAGTATCTGCGGGCCAGTTATTATAAAAATTGGATATTGAGGCATGAGTTTGACACGTTCTCCAGGCAAAACTGTGATTGATGGGATGGTGGTGAAGCCAAAACCAGCGCTGACCCAGAAGAACCAGGAGGCATGTCTGGATTTTGAGCCTGCGACATCTGGTCATAAGAGGAATCTGTGTACATTTGGATAAATGCGTGTGTTTTTTATTTTTATGTCAGTATTCTGTATTCGTTAAAAGTCTGATTTTGGTTTCTGGATGAAAAAAGGCAACAAAAAAAAAAACCTGACAAGCCTCTGAATTTTCAAAAATATTTACATTGATCAAAATGTCATAAGAATCATATGAAGAGAAACAAAAATATTTATCCATGATTTCAGTTCCAGAACAAATACAAAGTAGCAATTGTGAGTATCGAAATACAGAAAAAAGGTGACACCTAAAAAACCCCGACCTGTGCAGGTAGACAGATCTCAGTTCTTATCTCATGTTATTATTCCAACTTCTGCTAAGCGTTCGGCTATTTAGCCTTCATCTGAGCAAGAGGAAGATATGATGGAGATTAACTAGTTTATAGCAGGTTCTAAACAGATGGTCCCTGATAAGATAAAAAGGATAAATGGATCAAAGGATCAAAGGATGAAAGTAAAAGATGAACAGGAAGTGTTGAAATTTGGCTTATGATGTCATAAGCGCAAAATGATAAAAGCAAATGGGGATCAGGCAACTGGTAAACAGGAAGTGCTGTGCGATTGGTTCCAGTAGGCGTGTCCTGAGGTTATGGTCACGATTCAGAATGTATGTTTCTATAATTTGAAGTTTGTAAGTATTTTGATTATGGTTGAGAAATGTATATTTCTGTTTAAGAAGGGGAAAGGCACATTTCCACACAATCTGTGCAGGTTGAAAGGTGATTATTTATGTGTCTGAAATATGGAGGGTGGCGTGATCCCAGTCTGAACAGAACCTCTGTTCATTCACAGAGGTTCTGTTGAAGAGTGAGGTCACTTATCGTATCACCGCCTGGTACCCCTACCACTTAAACCCAGTAGAGGGTTATTTGTGGACTGGACCAGATGGGGTCTACCTAAACTCTGTGCAGCGGACCTTCATGGGCTGATGCCTGCGCTGGGCACAAAATGGCGTCGGGGACACGTAAGATTCTCTCCGCAAGCTGTTTGTCCTCCGAACATCAGGAAACTATGCTGGAGAATGAGGATTAACACCAGCAGACTGTTTCATAGCTTCCTCCCCTGCTAAACATCCATGCAGCCATCCTCCGCTTCTCCTTTATTTATTTATTACTTTTTTATTTTTGTATTTACACCACTTTGAACTTTGCGTTAGTGAAACTACCAGGAAAGCAGACGCTGGTGCAGCTTCCTCTGCTGCTGACCAGCCTACATTCACTGCAAATATAATAAAAATATATACTCCCTCTACTCTGTTTGTCATTATCCTTAAAAAGTTCTAGATAGTTGCAGATAGAAGTTCTAAAAACAGAATGAACACAAAAAGACAAGAAAGTAAGGACAACTTTTATTTGAATTTCTCCAGAGCAAAACTAGTGGTTGGCTGAATTCCCTTGAAGGCATGTTGAATCCTGGCCCCACCGTGGGTGGTCTCGATGAAGCTTGCGGACAAAAACACAAACACAAAAACAGGATTCTATAGAAAAGCATATAAACAAAGTTTCTTCAAATCAGCAAAAAAAAATCTGACAATAAGCTTGAAAATCTGGCCACTAAAACATCCAAACATTGCATTAAAATGCAATAATAAAAACAATAATAATAATAATAATAATAATGTAACATGCCCAATGAGCATGTATTAGGACCCTACGATATGTTATATATGTTATAAGCTCCCCAGGATGAGTCTCTCTATTACAGTAAAACATGATCAAAATCATTCTTACGCACCAAATTTGGACAAAATTGAACAAATCTGTTGAGAAATGATGTCCAGAAACCTTTTGGAGATAAATTTACCCCTAGTTTTAGAAATATACAACTGACCTTTTCCTAAAAATCAATCCAGCTCATCCAGATCTACGAGGGTTTGGAATTTGAACATGAACCATGTAATAGTTTTTGAGTTATCGTGTTTCCGTGAAGGATCTGCGGCGGCGGCGGCGGACGATTCCATGATATCCCAGACTTTTTGGGGGATATGATGATGTCAGTATCAGCTTCAAGTTGAGTTGGAAACCTGAAACAAGTCGGCAGGAGCCAGAGAACGGAAAGAGGAGAGGTATTATTTACATTCCATGAAGAAATGGCTTTAACTCATGTATTTAATGTCGTAACTGGAACATGACGAAAACCCCAGAGGAATCTCACTCCCTATGTTGTTGAGATGACCTGCAGACATCCTGGACAAACGACTCCTCCTCTGTCTTCATTTGTCTCGCTTTGACTCGTGTTAGCGCCCAATTATCTCCACGCAGTTTGTCTTCATTCTGCTGGAGCTGATTTAAAGTTTGCAAACGTGGAGAGAGAGAGAGAGAGAGAGAGAGAGAGCGAGAGAGAGAGAGAGAGAGAGAGAGAGAGAGATGGAGACGATGACTGTGGAATGTCAACAGGAAATTTGAAATTTTTAAACAACTATGTAGCCCCTGAAGTACCTTGACAAAAAAGAAAATACAATCATCTCGTTCGCATAATTTATTCTCATGTGCACAAAAGACGATTTACTGCAATGGGTAATTCTAGGTTTATTGGTTTGTATTCCGTTTTGTATTTAGAACTAAATCCTGCTAAAACAATGGAATCTCGATCTTCTTGTATTCTTTTATATATATTATTATTTTACTCTCATAGTTCTTATTTTACACACTAGAGGGAGATTTTGTTTTGAAAAAAACACATTTTTTCTGACATAAACTCATCAAATAATGAAGCAGCTTCAACCATTTGGTTTAAGATTTTAACATATTTCAGTTTGTTCTTTATACCGTCTGTGGTTTGAACCGTTTTAAAAAAAATTTGATTTCATACATGCAGAAGCCAGAAATACAAGAAAGAGACCAAGAGATAACTGTCACATCATTATCAATTTAATATCCAATTAAGTGGTTTGTTCGCCACAGCTGGCTTCTGCCGTCTGTAACGGGGCGTTCAGGTGCGGTGGGCCGCTAGAGTTACTGTCTGCAGCGTCTAACAGGAAAAAAACATGAAGATGGCATTTCCCCGCGGCATGTCTGCACTCCACAGGCAATGTTTCACTCAGATCAGCACATCAAGACCTGATCACTTTACATAGGGCTGTAGTGTAACTACTGTAAACACACACACACACACACACACACGCACCTGTATCTCGGCTCAGGTCAGAAGCAGATATGCTGCCCATCATCTCTGCATTGATTTCCTTTCTGCCGTGTCAGTCTGTCTTGTCAACAGACTCCTCCGGCCAGGCTGGATGAATTATTCACAGCACAGCTTTTACAGGGCCTGTAAATAAATACTTAACTAATATTGGTGCCCCAAAGCCACTGGTCTCCGCTTTCTCCCAGGGACGACTCTGAGGGGGGGATGAGGGGAAGGAAAGGAAATACGTCCAGAATCAAAGCCTTTATTCAACGTCGGTTATTTGGGAAATTTCAAATTTAACGGAGGAAAAATAACAAAATAAAAGAATTCATAATGAATTAATAATGAATTCATATAAACTATTGTTGGTTACTTTTGGCGGGACACCAGATCTTTTAGAGGGTATTGTAGGTCAGGTGTGGTTGCCAAAGTTCAGGAAAGGTGTTATATTAATTTCGGAGGGAGTATATATATATTTTTTTTACGCACCGTTTCCTCTCAGCAAGGAGGTTCTAGGTTCAAATCCATATGGAGTTAACAAGCGTTCCCCCCACAGTCCAAAAGTATGTAATATAGGTGAATTGGTGGCTCTAAATTGCCTACAGGTAAGAATTCATCTCTGTGTGAAGGGTCGTCCATTTTTATGTGTCGTTCCTGTGATGAACTGCCGACTTGCCTAGCCGAACTTCAACCCTCAACCACTGTCAACTGTGATTGGCTCAAGCCCCGATACGACCCTGAGCAAGATAATAGGTTGACGTAAATCTGGTCTACAACCTTAAGAGCCCAAAATATCCCTCTGCTAAATCAGAACCGGCCATTCACATCTTTAACGGGTCACACATGGAGTTTTAACTAATTTATAGAGTATCTATCTATCTATCTATCTATCTATCTATCTATCTATCTATCTATCTATCTATCTATCTATCTATCTATCTATATCTATGTATATCTATGTATATCTATCTATCTATCTATCTATCTATCTATCTATCTATCTATCTATCTATCTATCTATCTATCTATCTATCTATATCTATGTATATCTATCTATCTATCTATCTATCTATCTATCTATATCTATGTATATCTATCTATCTATCTATCTATCTATCAACCACCTATCTATCTATCTATCTATCTATCTATCTATCTATATCTATGTATATCTATCTATCTATCTATCTATCTATCTATATCTATGTATATCTATCTATCTATCTATCTATCTATCTATCTATCTATCTATCTATCTATCTATCTATCTATATCTATGTATATCTATCTATCTATCTATATCTATGTATATCTATCTATCTATCTATATCTATGTATATCTATCTGTCTATCTATATCTATGTATATCTATCTATCTATCTATCTATCTATCTATAAAATATGGGTAAACTATGAGATAAAGAAAGTTGATCTCCACGAGTCACGAGTCAATTCGTAAATTTGGACGAAATTGGAATTTATGGCCGAAAAACGTTCGGTGACAAAGCTCCCCCTAGCTTCAGAAATATACGACCCGTCTCCCCAAAATCAATCCAGTTCTTCCTCAATATAAGGAAAATCACCATTATTCTATTAACATCTTTATTAATATTATATATTTTGAGTCATGTACCAAAAAACAGTGTTTTCCATGAAAAAAGGCTAAAGTCTACTAAAGTCAAATATTAATATAAATATTATATATTAATGTTTATAAGATTGATCTCCTTAATTTGCACCAAATTTGGACTTGATTTGACCAACGGTTGTGACATTACGACAGACATTTCTTTGTGTTAAAGCCCCCCCCCTGGTGTCAGAAATAAACACCTAACCTTTCCCAAAATGATTCCAGTTCCGATTGCCCAGCCTTATGAAGGTTCTGTTGGGTCCTAACCCAGATTTGTGGCTGTCAATCATCTGATGAACCTTGGATTAAAACATCTGCCATGTGGCTTTTGTTACATGTAATGAGGTTCATTTCTGTGACTCGGCGGTAAAAGCGAGTCAAAGGTCGTCTGTTGTTCTTTCCACTGAGCAGACGGCTCCTTCTCTCTCCGTGGATTTGGTGGATTGACAGAAAAGGAAGGAGACTCCCTCTCTCTGTCTGGAACCTGTTTCTCTTAATGCTTCGCTCAGGCACTCAATCATTTAGCAGCGGTCAAATAAGGGACAGAGACTCTCATTCATGACGGTTTGTTCACCAATAGCTCCTTCAAAACTCAACTATGAACTGTTGTGAGAGTGTGTATGTGTGTGTATTATCTTATCGCATCCTTGCGTTTCTTCAGTTTCATACATCAAGGCTCCAGATAGACATGAAAAAATATAAAGTAGGAAAAAAAGAAATCCTGATGACAACGCTCCATATTCAGTGTTCACCCCGACCATCGCGGATCCTCGCGTTAACGCGATAACTCGGAAACTATTTCATGGATCCTTTTCAAATGTTATGCCCGCATAGACGTCAGTGCGAGGAAGAATTGGAGTGATTATGAGGAAGGTTAGATGTTTATTTCCAACACCAGGGGGAGCTTTATTTCCAAAATTTCTCCGGCCATAATTTCTCAACTCTTCCTCCGATTTAGTCTAAATTGGTTTGGTATGAATCGTCTCGAGGAGATCTATCCAGCAAACATCAGGATTGTAGTCTGGACACACCCAGCTGGTTCTGGAGGTGGCATCATAAAGAAGTGCTGGTGGATCATTTCTTCTTTTTTCTGTCACTCGTATGCAGCGTTGATGATATTCCTCTCTGCAGTGACAAAACTGAGTGAGTCATCGTTGAGCCTTTTTGTGGTCCACTTGTCTTGATCTGACTTAGCGGGCCCAGAGGTCCACTCATTCAGCCCCCCCCCCCCTGCCGAGTAAACCCATTAACAGTTATGTACTGGCTTCGGTTCCGCTTCCTGTTTCAATTGAGACTCATAAAACCTCTGCGGGAGGGTCCGTGTTCTGCTGGGTCATCCTCTGCTGTAAACACTGAGTTATACTTCTTCTGCATGTAAGTTTTTAAATGTGTTATAATATCCCTGAACAGTCGGGGAGATTATGCCGCCGCCTTTCGGGACATCGACTCTGATTGTGATCCGACGATGAACATGGATCTGGAACACCTGATTTTTCAGCTCACAAAAGCCTTCAGTGTTAATTTCAGCTTTTTACATTTCTTTCATCTTTGTGTGTTTGTGAAAGGAATGTTTTAAGTCATTCAACGACTCCAGCGCCCTGTATTACCTTTAAAAGGTTCTGACCACAATTTATTTTAAACACATTGGGTTCAAACAAGTTAGGATTTGAAAATCCGACTTCCTGGGTAAATATACGGCTGCACAACACTTATGCAATACCGATACGTGACAGTAGGGGGCAGCGTTCCAAAAAAAAAATCATTTCAGCACTATTTGATATCCTTGCAGGAGGAATAGCTCGGGTTCTTAAAGGTTAATCAGTGAGTATATTGGTTAAAAAATTTAGCAGCAACAATTCCTGCATTTAATCACCTGCTAAGTCTTACTTTTAAAAAAGTATTTAAATGTTTTTGTCCAATCTTTTATCATTTTGAAGATATTAGACTTTCAGTTGATCAATGTGAGCACCAAATTCAAAATTAGAGAGGAAATGAATTTTTACGCTACTGACACATGAACAGGAAGTGGCCGAACACGCGTCCTTGTGTGGCTCCAGTGTTGGGGGAGGTGTGTCCATCAGTTCAACCCTCATTCCTCAGATCAATCGCAAAGTGTGTTACATAAGTCCAAAGTGTATAGAAAGTTACTACTTTAGGTATTTCAACCACATTTCAAGAGTGAAGTCATGTGACCCTTCTTTCATTGCTTTTTACTGCCGAACAGAAAAAGTGAAGGAAAGATCTTCGAGGATGTATGTTGTACTACACGCCATCTGAAAAGTGTTCCACTCCTTGACCTGCGGGTGCGCCAAGCACAAAAGAAAGTTTTCATATTCATGAAGCACACATTTAAGTTCTAAAGGAATAAAGAGGAGGCGTTGAACTTAAAGAAGACATCTGTGGGTCCGTGAAGATAAATGAATGATATCCAAAGTGTACGGCTGCAATTTCTGCTGTCAAACTGTCAAACTGTCGGAATCCTCGCTGAACAATAAGAGCAAGTAGAGAAAGACTAAGGGAGCGAGCGAGCGAACGAGAGAGAGGGACAGAGAGAGAGAGAGACAGAGAAAGGGAGAGAGAGAGAGACAGAGAGAGACAGAGAGAGACAGAGAGAGAGAGAAAGGGAGAGAGAGAGACAGAGAGAGAGAGAGAGAGAGAGAGAGAGAGAGCAGTAATTGCTCCTGGGGATTGTATCCACAGTAGGTCACTGCTGGGGAGATTGGTGACATCCGCCATATTGATCAGTGCAGTTAACACCGACACACACAAACAAACACGCACGCACACACACACACACACACACACATACACACACACACATACACACACACACATACACACATACACACACACACACACAACCTGATCCCTAAGCTACACTCCTCATTTCAAACCTGCCATGCTTCTATTCTTGCCTCCTCTAAGGACGATATCTTTTCCCCCCCGTCTGTCAGTTGGCTGATTTGTTTGTTGGTCACCAACATTTTGCAAAAACTATTGGATGGATTTTAATGGTAGAGATATAGGGGGATCATTTTGCTGTGGCTCTGGATAAAGGAGTTGATCCGATTTGACTTTAACCCCTTTAATGTCCTCAACAAGAAAAAAAAAATGTCTTTGCATATTCTATTTCTTTGCTGCAGCGATCATTAATTAGATAATAATCCCTGGCAGTGAGCCAAAAAGTCCTGAATTCATAGTTTGGTGGTTCTGACACTTTTTACACCAACAACAAGGAGCCAGACAGCCGGAAGCGATTCTGGAATGATCAGAGAATCACAGAAGCAGCTGACGCTACATGCATCACTCCAAAGAGAAACTAAATGATCCGCCATCATCCAGCCGGAACCAAGGATATTTAAAAGTCAGCGCTTGATTATCTGTTGACTGACTCATCAATCAATCCGCTAATTATTGAAGCTGTGTTCGGATAATGGGACGGACATGTCGACATAACACGAACTGTTGGGGCTTCATCTATATAAGGTTTGGTTGTTAACTGTTTACTGTTATGTTATAAAGCCTTTATAACAACGTTTGGTATAGTTATGCAGTAATTACACCTGATTGGCTTAGATTTCATTCACTCCTAACGACGGTCTTCACTCCAACTAGAGGAATCCCGCTAAGAGAAACAGATTTTTCAAAACCACATTATCATCCAATTATTCTCCAGCCATGTGGCGAGCGATGCTGCGAGCGTGTAATGTGAGTAAGTAAGTGAGACCCCCCCCCCCCCCCCGATGCAGCTGGAATCATATTGACCCAACTGTCATCCAGACATACAGACCCCTCAAGCATTTTAATACGCCGGGTCCATACTGGCTACATGTCCCTCCGCGGTACGGAGGACCCTTCTCGTGTATTAACGACGCGTCAATAAGGAGTTCTCGCGTTACACCGGCGCCCATCTTTAACCTTGATGCCGATCTGTGTGTGTCTGTCCTCGCTCGCAGCTCCTCTATTATTTACCGCGCATCTCTGTCTGGGATGGGCTCCAGTGAGAGGCAAGCAATCGCCTCTAGGTAAACAACCGCGGCCAATGACACAAGTGACCCTCAGACAGGAACACGCTCACACACACAAACCCACACACACACACTCACACACACACAAGCCATTCTATCCTCCCCCTTCCTCTGACCACATCTAATTTTCGATCAATATGTTTTAAGCGAAGCCCCGTCCGCCGAAAAATAAACTTTGTCTGCTCAGGAGGTGTGTGTTTATTTACCGGTGTGTGTGTGTGTGTGTGTGTGTGTGTGTGTGTGGGGGGGGGGTATTCAGGAGTCATTTCCAGTGTTGAACTACGACATCCTTCAGGTCGTCTACAGGCGATGGATCCATCATCCGTATCTGTGACACCTCAGACTGCCTACAACCCCCCCCTGTAGACATCTGCTCTGTCGTGGGACACACACACACATGCTCTCTCACAAACACTCACACACCACACACACATGCTCTCTCACAAACACTCACACACCACACACACATGCTCTACTTATATTACTGTCTGTTCTGCGTGTTGTGAATCTTTTACTCGTGTAAACTGTATATACTTTTCTTCTTTTTTTTTTAGAGTGAGGCTTCAAATAAGTCCACTGGGTTCTTGCCTCTCTTGTATGGCACGTTATTTGTCATCCATGTTTTTATTTGTTTACTGAGTTTATTATGTTTTTGTTTGTTTTTTATTACGGGAAAACTAAATGAGGTCAAGGAGGCAAACGGCTGAAACGAGTTTCCGTGGTAGGGGGGGGCCGGGCTCAGCCTTAGAAACAGATATCAGACATTGACAGGAGCCAGTTGAGGTGGTTCTGGTACATGATCAGGACCCCTCCCTCCGGAGGTTGCCCAGGGAGGTCCATCTGGGAGTAGACCCCGAGGTAGACCCAGAACTCGCTGGAGGGACTATATCTCTTTTTTTGTTTACCAGTCGGTTCAGTTTTGTCGTTTAAGTTTAAAACAGAACATTTTATTGAGGAACTCATTTTCAATATATAGAATTTCACCTTTTATAAAAAAAATTTAATTTTTTAATTTATTTTGAGCTCTGGAATAAAACATTTTTTCTAAAAAGAAGAAAAATTCTTTCATTTAAAATGTCTTGATCATTTTTGTAAAACATGTTTTTAGTTGATTATAGGTATTATAAGTGCTTATTTTCCGGACACATAGTTGCACAGAGAATCAAGAAGAGGAGTCATTATTATATAATCTGTAACCAATCACACTTTCATTTACTTAAATTAAAAAGATCCAACTCACAAAGTAAATATAATAAATGAAAGAAGAAATTTTTTTTTTGACTCATTCCTTTTGAGCAAAAGAGAGAGTTATGGATGTGATGGAGACAAAATCCCGTGTAGTTTTCTGACTAACGTATTTGTTACATCTATTATCAAATAAAGAAAAAAAAACTCTTCACTATCGAAGGGAATCATGACAGAAATGCAGAATTTATTCACTTTAATAATACCAAAAGAAACCCAGAAATGTCATTTCAGTTTTGCAGCTTTATTCAGCAGGATAGAATCGGTTACAAATGCGTTTTTGGAAAAATCTCTTTCTTCATCTTCGAAGTGTCGAAAAAATGATTTTGTGCTGAACAAGAAAAAAAAAAACAGCCAGAGCTAAATCCATATTTAAAAAAAAAATAAAGAGTGATGACTGCGCTGATATAGAATTAGTTGGATTCTCCGTAGCCTCTCCCCAGAAAGTTTTGTAGGAACCTTTTTAGAGAAGGGAGAACAAAATTAGAGTTAATTAATCAACAGAAGTGGATCATCTGAAGGTTACGTAACACAGATTGAATAACTTTTACGAGTTTTATCAAAAGATTCTGCCTCTAAAGTGTTTTAACTCTTCAAAATAGCTCTACTGGTTTGAATGGGTTTGTGCAGCAGCAGTAACAGTAGTTGTATTACACTGTAAAAACAGGATTGTTTGATGAACTCAAAAACTTGTAATTAAGTAAATTACACAATTTAAATTGAAAAGCTCAACTCAAAAACACTTCCTGATGCTCATCTTCAATAATCTTCTTCTTTTTTTTTCTTTTTTTTTACAGTGCATGAGTAAGCCCCCTCAAGGCAAAAACAAAGTGAAATTCCTGTTTTTGGAACTTGTTTTCAATGTTTGACCTTCACGAAACATGAAATGTAAGAGAGTAAATAAATTAGACATTAGTTTTAGTCCTGCAGTATTTAAAAACAAATTATAAGCACTGTAAAAAAAAATCATTTAAAAAAATTAAAAAAAAAACTACTTTCACTGACGACATAATTAAAATTTCAACTTAAAGTTTTGACTCTGTAATACTAAATATATTGCGTGTTACTATTGAACAAATATATATATATATATATATATATATATATATATTCATTTTACAGTGTAGTAGTCGTAGTAGAAGTCTTTCTCCTGTGGATATAAACAGTAGTTAGTAATCCGAGGTTCCTACCGTGGCACCGACTTGGCTCCTAAACAGTCAAAAAAAAAGATCAAAAGGTCATGAAACAATAAAGAGGTATTTGAACAAGTTTGAACATTTTAGAGGAATGATTGAATATTCAGAGTTAGGGGGAAGGATTTTTTACAAACAAGCTTTCTGGAGATCAGTTTAGAGTTTTAGATATGAAGGATGTAAAGTTGGATTCACCTCGAATTCCAGTCCTGGCAGCTGAAAATATGGCTTTGAACAATCTTCCAACTGGGATAAAACCCTCCGCTGGTTCGGACATGAGGACCACCAGCGTCAACACCACGAAGATCATTACGAACTTCATCCTTCCAAATGATTACAAACCAAAGTTTAGTTCTTCGGATTAAATCAAGAAAGGATCTTTCCTTTTTTTAAATTCATTGTTTATTTTGTACCGTACCTGTCTGGTTCAAAATCCTCGGTCAAGACAACGAAGTCGGCCGCTGAGACGCCCGCAGATGATTTGAGTTGCGCGTAAAAGTGCTTCTGTTTTTATAGAAGTGAAGAACCGCTGCAGTCATTGTTTTGTGCAGATGAGGAAGATAAGAGAATTGAATCTCAGATGGTAATCAGTCCTCGTCACGTCCTCCTGTTTTCAAGCGACGAGTGATTCCACTCTTTTTTCCATCCGGTGTGAAAACGTCCTAAAATGTCATTTTGAAAAACAATTCGAATAATAACTCTAAATATCTTATTTCGTAATCAATAAATATAATTAAATAAATAACTTTTCACATATCGAAATTAATTTTCATTTGTATTTTATATTCAGAACAGCATCTCTTTAAAAAACACTTTAACTGACAAATACGTATAAAATGTAATAGTTGATTTGTACATACTTGTTTTTTGTTTGATTATGTTTCATTACGTTAGCATGTATATGGGAATTCCCATTATATGTTAGCATTAAGCTAACGGATCCAGACCTCGTTTTTTTTCCCCCACACATTTTTGCGAGGCAGTAAGACTTCAGACTTCACCCGGAAACCTTTTGTCTCTCGTTTAAAGAACTTTTTTATCTGCCAAATGAACGTTAACGTTCAAGGATAGCAGAAAAATAAACATTGTGCTTTCAGTTGTGCATCATGTTTAAAATCAAGAAATGGAATGAAAAAATAGACTCGACTGGCCAAATATATCTAATTAACACCGTGTCGTTCAGCTTCAAATCTTTTGGATATATAAATATACCTGCTAATTGGTTTCCTTAGGAGGATATAAATAAATGTGATAAAAAAAAGTGTTACCAGTCATCAAATATGAGATTTTCATATAAACTTACAACAGTTTTTTATTGTTTATTTCATGAAACCCTGAGTGTTTATAAACCATTTAAGATCATTTCCACGACAAAAGAGCGCTTTCAGACTATGATACAGATAATAGTAATAATAATAATCATAATAATAATAACAATAATAAAAAAAATAAATAATAATAATAATAATGATAATAATAATAACAGTAATAATAATAATCAGAATAATAATAATAATAATGAAACAAAAGAAAAAACACAATCTTGCATTAAAGACTTTTGTTAATAAAATAAGCAGGCAGGAAGCAGCAATCCTGTTTTTTCCTTTTTTTCTTCTTTTTTTAACCTTGAGCAGAAATCGTAGGATTTATTCCTTTATCCAGGAATGAACGTCTTTTGTAGATTTTCTTTAGAGTTAGCTGTGAAGCATCAAGGTTTAAAACTGGGATGACGTTCAGAAGACGACATCCTCTCACTCCCTTTGTATTTAACTTGGAGCAGAACCAGAGTTCCTTCCTCAAGGTTCTGTTGGAGTGGGTGAACTAAAGAAAAGCTTTTTACGCCCGTCTTATCCAACTTTGTTTTATCGTACCAGGAATTTTTCCAAAAAAATATGATCCCTGTCTTCATTTAAAGGCCCAAAGAAGGTTTTTACAATTCTTTTGATCTTATCGTATTTAGATTTATTGCAACAGACCTTTTCACGGTTCTGAATAAGAAAAAAAAATGGTGAAAAAAAAATCCATTAATCGGGCTAATAATTAAGACTTATTATTAGTTTTTAGTTTTTTTTCCACTTTTGACCGAATTTGGTCCGATAACAAAAATAAAAGTCTTTGTGAAATAGTTGAGACATTTAACCATCGATGGATTACAAAGTTTTATTTATTTATTTTTTACTTAAACAGGTCAGAACACATACACAATGTCGACCAGCCTCACTTCCACTGCAATCCTTCAAAATAAGAGCACTTCAAATGCATTACTCATCATGATTTTAAAAACTATTAAAAAAAAGAATCTTGCCGTCGTGAATACTCTTCTTTCTAATGACGATGATGAAGATGCCTTTCTTAAATGTAGGTGTGGGAACGCTCAGCCGTGTGTGTGCGTTGTTTATTTGTTCAGAATGCGGCGATGACTCTGCAAAGTTCCTGCTGAGTCAGCGTTAACAGTTGGATTATTATCTCATCACTTCCCTTTTCTGGTTCCGGTTCTCCAGCGCCGGTACCGAGAAGCTTCAAAGAGCGAGAAGGAAAATAGGGAAATGGTTAGCAGAGTGGTTCTTTTAATGGTTCTTTTTAGCCCTTCTTCAAACGCTTGTCATTGTGAGGTTGCTTTTTGATTGCGAGGCCTTCATCCTCTCCATCTTTGCTGCTCATCACTCTAATGTTTTTGATCCTGCGCTGCATAGAGGTCACGCAAAAAAACAAAATACGTGAAGAATATTTAATGTAGTTTCTAACTCTTTTCTCAAGAGTCTGCCTCATGCAGGGAAAATCTCATTCACTGACAATGTGTTAAATGGGTGATAAACCTTTACTGTTGGGGACGAGAGCGTGATTCTGGAATATGAGCGAGTTTTAATGAATCTTCACAAAAACGACACAATGCTTTTAAGTATATACAGTATAAAAACATTGTTGATACATCCAGGAGGCAGAAAAAAGAATTAGAATGTAGTAAACTCCTTGAAGAGCACAATAAAGCCATCAGAGGAGTAAACAGACACTGAACACATGACCCTGAGATATGAAAGATATTCTGTCTCTGCGACATTCACACGCGCCTATAGTCTCAACAAAACCCTCACAGGACGCGGTTTACGCTTTTAAGAATACGTTTGCTTTAAAAAGGTGTTTTCTTTCATTCAGTTGTCAGTTTCTGCAGAGGGGAAGAAGTAAACGAGCGTGTTTTTCCTCAAACGGGTCAATCGGAAGGACATTCAAGGGTTTTTTTCTGACAGGCAGACACAAACAAGGTTGATGTTTTTTTTAACGTTTTCTTTATGTTTTGTCATGTTTTACTGTCAAACATGGGAAAATAACAATCTGTGAGTGAACAGTGCTTTTCTGGGTGAAGTGTTGAGAAAAGAGATTCATTTTATTATTATTATTTAAGTCTATTACACAGAAAAGGTTAACTGTGGACTACCAGGGGCACACATTTTTTTTTGTGTGTTTACCAGAAAAATCAATATAGTAAGTCCTTTGGAAGCTGCTTTAAACGTCTCGGCTGCTCATGCTACCCCCACGCCACCGTTTTGGTGTCCTTCCAAAATCAAACTGGTCTCCTGGACACTTTCCTATTTTGGTTCTGGCTTTCAAAAGTTCGGACAATTTCCCCCCAAAACTCAGAGAGAATCATTTCTTAGAAATACAGAGTTGAAATGAGGCAGCAGGCACGAAGAATGGATTCTCAACGCCGCCTAACAAACCCAGCGCCTGCTCTTGAGGATTTTGACAGCAGCCCCAACCAAAACACACACACACACACACACACACACACACACACGGACAGAAGCTCTACCTCATCATTGCTGCAGAGCATGGAAGATGAAAAACCCATGAGTGTACGCATTTTGATTCGTAAATCAACAGCATTTTGATTTTGGTTTTGCTACAGCAGAGCGTGAAGCAGCTTATTATCTGCTTCATTATTGACAGGAGGACAGGCGCTTCTGTGTGTGTGTGTGTGTGTGTGTGTGTGTGTGTGTGTGTGTGTGTTTTCATGCTATTGCAAATTTCTTGCAAGTGTGTGACTGTTTTTCTAGATATGTGTGAGTCACTAAAGTTAAATAAAAAATCCCGTCCAGCGTCTTGTTTAGTTTTGCATCGGCACTGGGAAAATCAACAAGCAAACGGAAAATGATTTTCTGCCATCCGCCATCAAATAACCAGAATAACAAGTAATACCAGATAAATAACAGTTGATTAGAATCATTTCAAGTCCTTTCATTATATCCCAGAGACGTGATATATCACCCTCTGGATGTGGAGATGAACGTGAACTAACAGTTGATCCTGTCGGTGTAAAGTCATTACCGAAGTTAAGCCCTGCGCTTAAATCGACTCGACGTGCCTCTGATATTTAAAATGCCTTCGATCTGCTGCAGGACGTTCACGGCGGGAAATGATATTCTTATTCTCCTCGTTAATGAGGAATTCTTCACAAGATCGACCAGTGGGCTGCATATAACTAGGCTAGAGCTGTCGTCCCCGACAGCAAGGGTGTATCCCCCCCCCCAAAAGCCCCCAATCCCCTGCATTGTTCCAGCAAGCGCCTTGATTTGACTCCTCAAAATAAATCTGAAGTTTTTTCCCATGTGCTTCCATATAATGAGAAAATATGAAGTATTACAGTAAAATATGATGTATACAACATAGATCTCTATTCGTAAAGAAGTTCCACTGGTGAGTAAAATATGAACAATTACAGTCAAATATGATATATGCAGCATAGATCTCCTTTATTCGGTTCTTAAGCACCAAATTTGGTCTAAATTGGACAAACAGTTGAGAAATTATGGCCCGAAATCTTTTGTATATAAAGTTCCCCTTGGTGTCGGAAAAATACAACTGACTTTTCCCAAAATCAATCCAGTTCTTCCTCACACTGAGTTCTATGTTGGTATTAAATTTGAGAATCACCCATCAAATAGTTCTTGAGTTATCGCGTTAACTCAAAGGATCCGCGGCGGTGGACGCGGATCCTTTTGAGTTAAGGCGATGACGATGACGATGACGATGACGATGCACACCCAGTAGGGTAAAACATAAATAAAGATGTGTCGGTCTGAACATGCAGAGAACTTTAAATGACTGCCGTCATCATTATGAACACATGATTAGACCTCATATGTGGTAAATGTGAACCTGTTAAACACGGACTCACTGGATTCTCTTTCCAGGTTTTCATTCCTGGACTCTGATTGACAGCGGGACAAACGCGCTCTCAATGCGAGTCCGCACTTTGGAATTCTGAAGCTTCCGCCCGAGGGGGAGGAGCCGGTGCTCAAGTGGGAGGACATGAGATGAGTGGGTTCAGAAATAATTTGGCTATCCATCCAGAGAGAAACAAATAAACAAGCCCACATGACTTCACTAAGAGGCTTCCTGTCTGCACTTGAGTGCTCGGCGGTCTGCTGTGGCAGATAGGACCGCCGCCTTTGTTCACATTACAACCCTAATTAGGCAGAACATTGTGTGTGAGAAATATGAGTGTAAGTGTGTGTGTGTGTGTGTGTGTTTGTGTGCGTGTCTGGGATATTGAGAATGACAGCTGAATGTTACCACCAGCACACTCTGCTTGTCTTCTTGTTTCACTTCAGAGCAGCCGAGTGAATTGCTGGAGGTAGGCCAGAATCACACACACACACACACACACACACACACACACACACACACACACACACACACACACACGGTTTTGTAGTCCTCAACCCTTAAATTCGACTATATCGAAGTACCTTAAACTCATCTTTAAACCTGGTTTCCTCCTTACAAGCCTTAGAAGAAGTGAAGCCTGAATCTGGAACCGAATCAGAATATTCTGGTTCTGCCGACCTAAAGATTCAGGATAGAATAGGATTGGATAGATTCCCAGTGGGAAATTTGTCTTGGACTTCACATTGTCTAAAACGGACAGCGTCTTGCTTACGGGGACCCGGTACCGTCTGCCTGAGGGCAGGTTCTGACATTCAGGGTGAAGAACATGGGTTGGTTCTGACATGATTGTCTGATTATGGTTTGTAGAAAAATATCTTTTAAGACTGGGATGTTGATGGACTCCCATGATCTTTCCTGGTTGTCTGTATTAGTCTGTTGATTTGGGCTGTTGGCTGGACTGTGAAGTCGCCAAAACCATGCAGCGACCCAGAAGGGCGGGAAACCTTTCACCACGGCCTGATAGAATAGAAGCTACACTACCGGGTCACGCCGAAGGTTCTTAACCTTCTAGAGCTACTACTCTGAAACAGATAACTTCTACACTGGACCTCCACACCAGACTGTAGTCCAACTGGGCACCAAAGGTCCAAGGGGCCGAAAAAGGAGGAGGCGTTAACTAGGGCTATTGAGAAGGTTCTATTCCATAAGTAGTTGTTTTGTTTTTTTGTCATATTAAAGCATGTGACGACCTGAAACGTCTAATATGGGTCAAAAAGTGTTTTAAAAACATTTTACCGAAAGATTGAGTTGATCTAATCAAAACTGACTTTAGTCCAAATTTGGAACATATGGATGTCTTCAAGGGCATTTATCTTCTACATCTATTACGTTTTTACTCCAATAGTTCATTTTAACTCATTAGGGGAGTTAAAATTACGAACAACACAGTTTTTTCAGCCATAAACTCCTAATTGTTCCGGGTTTTGGTCCAACTTTGGCGCATGTGAATCCACTCCAGGAGATCTATCCTGTATTTCATACTTTACTCTAAAAAGTTCAAATTTCACCCACACACTGTTCCAGCTGCAGGGAACATTTTCAAGTGGAAGACGAGCCTGGTGTTCTTCAGATGAAGAAGTGGGCGAGCTGCTGAGGAGTCGATGCCGAGACGCTGGATTGTGTTTGCCGGTGTGTTTCTAGAGAATGCGATTCTCTGGCTGGCCGGGCCGATGGGACGCTGTCACTGCTGAAGCTGGAGGCGGCATCGTACCGACCGCCCAGCACCAAACGCCCGCCTCCGAACTTGTCCTGGTTTTTCCTGCCTGCTCTTATCCCTTTAATGTCCCCGAGAAAAAAAATGGAACACTTATTTCTTTGCGTATTTTATTTCGTCGGGTATTTACTCATCTTTGATCTTAGAAGCTATAAATTTGCCATAAAATGACATATCGTCACAAATCAAGCTTGTTTTTAAACAGTAAAAACAATAAATGAACCAGACTAATAATATTATTTATGATGAAATGTGAATTTCATGGGAAATAGTCTGCTTTAATTACATTAGGTCATCATTTTTGGGTAAAACATGTGACCATTTGAACATTTGACCCGTATCAGAGTTTTTCCGGTTTGTATTAAGATATTTAATTCTATTTAGTAAGTCCTTACATGCTATAATATGCCAAAAAAAACTCGTAGAAAAGGACTTTCTCAATGGTAACGATAAATCTCCTCCTCTGTGTTCCCGTTGACCTGTGGTGTCCCCCATGGCTCCGTCCTCGGCCCCTTACTCTTTAGCCTTACAGTTGCTGCCACTGGGTCGTGTTATAAACAGGTTCAGTCCCATTTTTAATAATAAATAGAGACTCAACACGATGTTGAAAGTCGATATTGTCATGCTTAGAGTTTCGACCCTTAATTTGGGGGCCATCTTGGCCATTTTCACGGGTATCGCCTTTTTTTTCCCCAATCAAATCCATGGAATTTGGCAACGCCAAACTGTAAAAAAAAAACGTTCTGTATAATTTACGGTAAAACAGCGGCAACTGTGGTTGCCAGAATGTTACCGTCAAAAATACGTAAATGTAGAAGACATTTCAGTAAAATACCACAGAAAACAAAGGTGAATTTTACACCTGTTTACAAGAAAGTTAAAGTAGAACAACAGGAGAATAGCATAAATGATAATAAACTGTATGTTAAGTAGAATAAAATCAGGCAACTTGTTTCTTTACACTAAAAATGATGCTTCATAATAACAGTAAACTATAAAATTCAAGACAGTAGATAACGTTTTGTTTAAGAACTTAACTATAACTTTCTATCATTTTGTTTATAACTTTACGAAGTTCAAACACCATTTCAATCCATCATACCTGTCATTATAATACAGAATAACCTTATTTCCTATTTTCTATCTGTGGCAGAAACCAGTGAAATGACTGTGATGTAATAATGTCGGTAAATCTTTGTGGTTCGGAGTTAAAGCTGTAGCGGCGCCGTTGTTTGTGCTAACGGCGGTGCCTCATCATCTCTCATTTTGACTGTGCATACAGGTATGAGCTTCTTCTTCAGGCTGGCTTTAGGACTTAGGCAGGATGAAGAGTTTGGATTAAAGCTGCTGGACCCTCATTCAACAATATGGAATCTTAATAAAGAGTCTTGCGGCGGCACTACAGCTAAATCAACTTATTCCACCTCCTCCATGATACGGCGGAGTATTTACTGAATTAAAAAGTGATTAAGAACTAGTTCAGGTGGAGTACTGGTGAAATGAGTTTTTGATTGACAGAGGCTCAACTTCCTGTCTGGACAATCAGTCCATCGGTGACGGATTGGAATAATGTGTTGAAATATTTTCTTGATGTTCATATCGTGTTAAAAATGGGGAAATTTAATTCACTAACTTAGCCTAACTTCAATAGCATTTCATTTACATGTATGTAAAATTATTGTTAGTAGACTGTTATGTTTATTAAAAAAAAAAGAGAAATTCTTCATTTTATTAATAATAATAATAATAATAATGATAAAATAAACTTTATTTATTCAACACGTTACGAAATGCTTTATACGGCACAATAAAATGTGAAATAAATAATAAAGTTATAAAAGTACACAATTAAATCGTAGTCTTGTTTGCTCATCGGAATTAAGACATGAAAAGTAAATTTATAAGAAAATACTTTTTCAGTTTCCTAAAAGGGGCAGGATATTAAATTTTTAGAAATGATCTTTGTTTTAAACAAGAAGGGGGTTTAAAGTCAGATACATGATAACAAGAATCAGTTTATAGCTTCTGTTTGCTGCAGGAATAAAATGGATAATTCACGCCCTTATGCACAAACCCTATAGATTAACTGTCGCTATTTCACAAATGGCTTTGACACGGCGTTGACTAAGTGAGCGCGAGGCTTGGGCTCACTGGCGGCGTGACTAACATGCTGTCTGTGACCACTCAGCTCAGCCCTGCCTCAGTGAGTCTTCTCCTGGTCACCCACCTGTGCTCTAATCCCTAACACCCCCCCCTCTGTGACTGATTTCAGTCTATTCCGCTTTTATTTGACGTTAGCTGGTCCCATCTGCTGCTAAAATATGTTCCACTTCCTCGTTACGTCCCAACTTTATTCGTCTTGATCTCACTCCCACATCTCATGTAATCATATCTGTTTAATAATATCTGTTCAAGTCTGCCTCCAGTGTTTGGTTGAACACATTCTTTTGGCCTCTGGACAGAACCTGTTTATAATACTAATATGACCCAGTAGCAGAATGTTTTTATGCTGAAGAGTAAGGGGCCAAGGATGGAGCCCTGGGGGACACCCTGGGAGATCGAGGCATTCATGAAAAGCTATTGAGAAAGTCTTTTTTTGACATATTAAAGCATGTGAGGACTTACGAGACAAAATGCTGTAACTTTATACGACAAAAAAGACGAATGAGGGTCAAATAGTCGTCTGAAAACATGCCTTACCAAAATATTTCCACCTTTTTTTTCTTGTTGGGGACATTAGAGGGTTAAACATTTCTGCCATCTGACAGTAAACATGATTCTTCATCGACTTCTAAACCGATAATCTACAGTATTGGACATCAGTCCTGCAGGGTTCCACCTTATTACCCTAACCTGAACAGGAAATAAACCGCACACGTTTGGCGGTTTGTGTCTGCGGGTGAATTTTTCCCCGTTTGTGAAACATTATTATGTTTAATGAAAAAATAGGTGCTGTGTCTTCTTCTTTGTAGATATCGTTGAGACCAAATTTGTCGGTGCGTCAGAAATGTTTTCCGGTGTCTGGTACTGGATGTTCCGACCGTTTAGGGATGAATGGAAGGTTACAGTCTTTCTGAAGCGATCAGGATAAAATCACGCTAAAAAGTTCCCGACATTCATAAATGTCTCATTATTCTGGAGAAAAGTATTCATCACTTTTCTATCTGGGTATATTTATTTGTGTTGTTGTGATTTCAGACAGCCGGCCATCTTTGCAGAGAAAGAGTCATTCTTCCGGAGCGACGGAGAAGATTATATATTATTGGATACGATCATCCAAATTCTCGTCCTTTTTTAGTTTAAAGCAAACAAGCAACAAAACGCCGTTTTTTCCGACATAAGGAGTGGAACACGTCCGCTCACGCTGGAAAAACAACACTGATGAAAAATCTTTTCTGACTTTTCTCCTAGTTTCCTGCTTAAACCTGTTATTTTACTCTTTATCTGTAAAACGGCTTTGAGTATTTATGAAAAACCTTTTATAAATAGAGTAGAAAAACTTTCTTAATCCACAGAAAGGGGAAATTTAGAAGTTGCAGCAGCTCCAACAGACAGAAAATCTAAATAAAAAATATACATGGAAATTCAGATACAATTATGTTCATGCAAATATATAAAAAAAAAAAAAATACAAAAAGGAGAGAGTTTGATCTCTAATAGTATATATAATATAAAATAAAATAGACCTCAAAGGAACACACGTGGTGTGTAGTCAGTTGATAATTATCAGATACACACATGGTGTTCAGTCAGTTGATAATTATCAGATACACACATGGTGTGTAGACAGTTGATAATTATCAGGTACACACATGGTGTGTAGTCAGTTGATAATTATCAGGTACACACATGGTGTGTAGTCAGTTGATAATTATCAGATACACACATGGTGTTCAGTCAGTTGATAATTATCAGATACACACATGGTGTTCAGTCAGTTGATAATTATCAGATACACACATGGTGTTCAGTCAGTTGATAATTATCAGATACACACA
>VRLP01002532.1:0-85863 GCA_009660295.1 Lophius piscatorius
TATATATATATATATATATATATATATATATATATTAATATATATATACACACACACACTATGTAATCAAAAGCGCAACAACACTCAATTAATTGGTTAAAAAAAGTTAGCATGATTTCCCAATAAATACGAAAGCTGCTGGCTGGCACAGTTCTCACCTGCATTTCGTGTGTGCATTGCTGTCACATAGACAGTTCAATGACTGCAGCCACATCAATCTGAGCTTATCCTTGGTGCTGATTAACACAAATTGATGTAGTGCCTATAATTAACTGTTTACAAAAGAATCATTGGTGTTTGCCACAGTCGATGTAGATTCAATCTTTGAAATACTATTAGGTAGATCATGATCATTTAGAGGTTTCTGTGGTATATAAAACAGGCTCATTCTATTGCAAATCTATAGAGATCGACTGTAATTCAACAGACCCAGACCCATAATGAGCATAAAGCTACTTTTATACATCTCTTTTGACACAGACTCTTTTGACATTACCCAACACCCAATGTCATATTTGGCACTAGAAGGAGGAGGCTAGCTTCTCATAATCAGGGTTCAGTGTTTCCCATAGAATTTAGAGAAACTGTGGGTGGTGAGCCCTGGACCTTCTACGGAGGTCCGGGGGAATGCCCCCCCGTAAGAAAATTGTGTACTTTCGATGTTAAATGCATCAATCCGATGCACTTTCTAGTGCCCATCAACTGATATCAAAATGTAAAAAAATACCCAATTACAGGCAAATTGTCCAAAATATAAATCGATATTTGAGCATAAATTACAAATTCTATGACCACCAGCTGGTGAGTTTGCTGTTCTAGTTCATCAGACATGAATGCACAGCAGAAAAAGTGTTAACTGACATCATTGTCTTTGTTGTCATTCCATTTATTGTCACCGTCCAAGATGAGCGGTTACAGAAAAATAATGAATGTCCAGGACAAGCTGAGGCAGACTCCCCTCCTCTCACTATATAGTGCTACAATGAACCTATGGGGAATTATGCAAATAACTGAACTTTTTTTTATTTTTCCATACCTGCAGGTGAAGCTCTGCATTTCTGTCTACCTCTCTCCCGCGCAATATCTCTCGTTTTGTGACACGCGTGCTCTCTTTGCCTCTTTCACGCGCTGATCGGTTACTCACCCAGGTGATGTGATGTGGATCTGCTCTCTTTCCATCGAAGCAGATGAGCGACTCGTATTCTTGGATGCTCACGCAGCCTCTCTGCCTCCCTCGCTCTCTCTCTCTCTCCTTCTTTGTCTATCTATCGGAGCAGACGATGGGCTCGTAGTCTTGGATGTGTGCATCTTTTCACGCGCTCGCTCTTTCTCTCCATCGGCAAGGACGAGTGTTTGGTAGTCTTCCATGCGCACTGTGAGCCCGCGGTCAGAGGTTGAATTAGTGGGAATCACTGGTATGTGACGGATTGACTCGTGCAATGTACTTAGGAGCTATTCAACTCATTATCTAAAAATAATTTTGCTATCGACCAGTCGATGCGAATCGACAGATTGGGAACCTCTGCTTTAGAACTAAGGTTACGCTATTAAAAAGTGAAGCCCTACTGCTGACCACAGTTCATATTTGTTTCTCCTCAGCATGTCTGGCAGCTCATAAAGCCTACGGAATCAGTGAAATAGGTTTCTGATCGTTTACTCACCCAGGTGATGTGATGTGGATCAGCACCAGCTCTACCCAGCTAGCATAACGATTGGACACTGGTAAACCCATCACATATGTCGCACCTCCAGGATAGTAATGGTTATTGAGTACTTTGAGAGCAAACAGGACACCTGGAAACACAATCATATGAACAGAGATGAATGAAAAAAGTGAATAAAAAGCATGAATTCTCTTCTGGTTCTCCGGCGTCCTCCTACAGTCTAAAAACATGCAATATAGGTGAATTGGTGAGTCTAAATAGTTGGTAAGTGTGAATGTGAGCATGAATGGCTGTTTGTCTATCTAAGTTGACCCTGTGATGAACTTGCGACTTGTCCAGGTTGTACCGCACCTCTCGCTCAATGACAGCGGGGAAAGCTTGCAGCGCTGCTGACCCTGATTAGGATGAGCGATTCTAGATAGTGGATGGTATAGAAAAGGGGGATCAATAAATTTCATCAAGGTGGGATTAGTGTCTATGTATTGCCATAGGTCAAAAAATATTGAAATATGATATATATTTTTCCATAAGTATTTGTTTTGGATTTACAGGATTTCCTTGCCTTTATTAGTTGCACACAATGAGCCGTATTTACCTGCCAAACTTTTATATTTTTATGAAGAAACATGTACTTCTATGTATTGGGACTTTAAAAATTTTCTATTTCCCTTTACCTTGAGGAAAACTAACCATTTTAGTATGTATCCCATGCTGTAGCAGTAAATGTACGTAACAAATCACGAATTTTAAACCCCTTATACTGTACATTTTTGGGGAGTTTAGTAGATTAGTCCATACCTGAGAATCCAACAGCACAGGTCATGCTGTGGGACTGGTCCTGGGTCAGCTCTGTTAACCCAGCCTCCAACGCAAGGTAGAGGACACCTGTGAGAAGAGAGAAGACCCCCAGCAGGTAGAGAAACCATGCTCCGCCCAGTCGTCTCTCTAGCCTGGTGCCTTTCCACAGGAAGGACACCATGTTGAAGTAGAGGTGCCAATCATCTACATGATGCAGTGGAGACAGCAGAAGGCGCCGCCAGTCTTTCAACCAGTACGCCTGCTGGACGCTCACACAGGTCTAAGGATTAGAAAGAGAGTAGTGTTCATATCATTGCTCATTTTATAATGTAATTTCTGCAAGTCGTTATAACTATTGTTAGTAATTCATTTACTGGTCCTTTTCAGCAATCATGCAATGTGCTACTATTTATTATTTATATTGTAATCAATGTGAATGATTTTTTCAAATGTCTAAATTATTAATTACTCTCTTTTTATTACTAACGCTACATTACCTGCATCAGTGGAGCTGCAGGAAACAGGTAAAGGTACACGTTAAGTCCCAGGACCGCCAGGGTGACTGGGGGGATGTTGTCCAAGCCCATCTGGAACAGCTGAGAGGCCAGGAGCAGCAGGCCCAGATGAGATCCCCTCTGTCGGCGCCGCATACTGAAAACAGCCAGAGAAGAGATAATTAAATGACTGTTAGAGATGCACCGATTGCAAATTTCTTGGCCAATCAACGATATTGATAAAGGCAGAAATAACAAGGCTGGTCGGCACTGTGTTATGTGTATGTATTCTGAGCGGTTGAAATTAATATACCCTCCGTCCTCCCCGCCGTGTGTTTCTTAAACCAAGTGCATGACATTTCGAACTGAAAATAAAATTTTGTAAGCTTCGCTCATGCATTATATGTTATATGTTTGCCTTGTTCAGGGACTTTACGGCTGGTGGCTGGTTCTGAGTTCCTCTAGCTTTAGGTGCTATTTTAATGTTAGCTTTTAACTTGCAATGTTCCTGAGGCAATTCAATTTGAATATTGTTATCATCGGTTCACCGCTAATTATTATGTTTTTTAGTCACAGTAGAGGGAACCCGAGAGTAGTTAGTAGTAGTTAGCCATCTCTCTATAAAACGGTTCAGGTTTCAATCCAGACCTGGGTACCTTTCTCTATGGAATTTACTCCCCCCCACAAACAGAAAGCCGGGTTGAAGTCACTGATCTTGAAGTAGTGCTAAATTGTCCATTTTTGTGAAAGTGGTTGTGAAATGTCTCAGTGTACCAGCACTGTCCAGTTCATTGCCTCTCTTCCAATGAGTCAGATAGGCTCAGGTCCTCCCAGGACCCTTAAAAGGATAAGCGATTGTAGAAAATGGATGAGTCAGATCGCACGGGGAGCCTCATAGATTTCTGGTTGTTCAATCTTCGTGGCTGATAACTAATAACAAACGAGCTCATCAAGTCTCAGACAGAATAATAATTAAAAAGAGCTATGGGTGACTGCTAAATTGCAAGAGTTAATTATTTTAAAAAAGGCTGTGACCTGGATACAATGGTAAGAAATCAGTACTGAATTTTTTACCTGTAGGTCTACTGTTAACTGAGAGAACGTTTTTTTGAGACAAAACATACAGATGAGTTTATGATCGAGAGTTCATAAATGTTAAATTTAACTAGAAAAAAGCCCTTAGAGAGCACAGACTTCTCCAAGGGCTAAAATCACCTCTGAACCTACTTTGTGTCTTCCTCTCTCACTGTATTCATGTGGTCACTGCGTTGTTTTTTACTCTGGTCTACACTTGTAGATCTAGATTTTGTTTAAGGGTGTACACAATGTCTATTTAAACATAAACAGACGTTGTTGCGTCATTTCCTGTTCCTTGACGTCGAAAGGAATCAAAGGGACAAAGGCATCAATAGTAGACCCCAGATCCACCCCCAAATGAACATCTAAGGAAAATAGCAATCAATAATGGACACATTTTCGAGAGAGCGCCTGGCCACATTATGAAATCACTACTTCAAACGGCTTATTATTTTATTTTAAATGCTGCGAAACATGTAACGTCACCAAAGTTTCACCATGATAGGATGTGCCAAAATTCACTTCCGGGTAAAATTGCATGCCAATCCGTCCATAAATTTCCCTAATGTTGCTAACAGAAAGAGAGACAGACAAACAAACGCGGGTGAAAACTTAACCTCCTCCGTTGGCGATGGTAAAAACATAATTGGAACAGTCATTGGACACAATAAGACGTTTTTGTGTCTGACTCATGTTTAAATATAACAGAAAATAAAAGAGGCTAGTTTGAAATTGACACAAACTCGAGCCTTTCCGTATCCAGAATTATATCAAGAGGGTTCAATGTTTCAAAAAGCAACAAGTCGGTAACATTAATCCCCTAATTTTGCCATTGTTTCAACAAATAATTGCTAAATCACAGTAGCTGCTGTCACAGTGCTCACAGTTGTTGTGGTCATCACTTGTTTATGAAGAGCCACTGGTGTTGCAAGTACACCGCGTATTGAAAAACACGTATCCGCTACATTCACCAAGAGGCATTACTGAGACGGCCGAAACGGAGAAATTTGCATAATTTAACTTTAAGGAGGTAAACCGATGCCAAGCATTAAAGGCAGACTTAAACTTACTTTCAGTTAAGTTGGTCGTTAGCTCAAAGACACTTCCTCCTCCAGAGAATGTTAACGATAAGATAATATGATATTACGATGAGTTCACTTCACCTGATTCACGGACGACTTAGAATCTACTTGTATTATTTTCACGCATACGTCAGCAGAAATAATGTCTTAAAATTTCTGCATTATTTCTAGCCGCTGAGTGGGCATAGTGTCAGCTGTCACGTGATCACAACAGAGCCACGAAGTAGACGCATGCGCTTTCTTAATTTTCTTTTTAGTTTCGTCATCTTGATTAAAAACTTTCTGATTGATCAATTTTTAAATATACAAATGTATAATAATAATTAAAATATTAATAAAAATAATAATAATAGCAATAATAGTAATAATAATAAAGTAAAACATTATCTCTCCCATTACATCAGAGTGTTTATGACTCATGTGGCCTTATTGGGGAACTACACTAACTGAAACGTCTATTCAAAGAGATGTTATTTTAATATTTCTAAATACAAGCACCTATAGTAATGAATTATGGATTGAACATTTATCTTGACGTGATTATGTTATCTTAATATAGATATTATGTATTTATGTGACATCCAAAATTTACCTCCTACACACGTTTTAATAATTTGAAATTTGACACCATGAATTTCTACCTTGTTTGTAATTATTACATTTATTTCAATTTATTTAATTGTTATTTTGTGATGTCAAATTTATATAATTTATAAAGAAGTCCCAGTCTATGTGCTGAATTTATACATTTAAAGCTACAGAGGAGGAGTTAAGACCTCCCGTTTTGCGGTAATTGTCTTCAGAACAATTAGTAGCAGGTGCGTACGTTTCCTAATGAAATATTCAACAACACTTCTCTGACAGTGGGATTACCTTACTCTTGTAAGAAACTTGAGCTTCAGTTGGAAGAAGACATTTGCTGGTACCCGGCACAAATCCCAGTTGTATTATCATAAAAACCGATAGGTACAGGTACAATCACTTTCGCGTTCATCCCGCCTCCAATGATCGTCAGCATGAGCTGGTGGAGAGGCAGTTGCTATAGTAACAGCGGTAGGTGAAGAAATTTCGTCAAGTTAGCAAGAGTCAATTATATCATCACCGGAACTTTGATGACCATGACTTCAAAATAAAGAAAGCATAGTTATATAACGTCATTAACAAAATTGTATTAATTCATTTGATACATTGCGCATGTAATTATAGCTATCTGTCACTAAAATTTTGGAATCGTATTAATCACACTCTATGATCACCGAATCATTTTTATGCAGTGATGTACTCACTCCATCTAATGGGTGTGTGTTATCGATCGCTTAGTGTTTCAGTGTTACGCTCTCTACTTATTTTGAAAGTATCAAGCGGAAGTGAAGTTTGTCGTAGAGTGTGGATCTTGAATGTGGCGGAGAGGCAGCAGCGGGAGAGTAGAAGGGCGGTTGGGGCAGGTGTATGTATTCGTTTGTCTGTGAATGAAGGGGAGACTGGACGGGGTGACGACGTGAAGGATATACTAGCAGGGGTGAAAGGGAGATAAAGGACCCAACGGAGAGGAGGGAGAGCGGGAAGGGGTAAACCAGAAGAAAGGATGTCTGACAGAGTAGCTTCGTGTGGGAGCCTGTATGACAGCACCAACCTGCTGCTACAGTACTGCAACAACGGTGAGCTGTTATTTTACCTCATCAGACACAGCATAAAGGCAAATTGTAATAAATATGCTCAATATAACCCAAACTGTACTCCTAATGATGTCACATATATCCATATGCTAAAACTTACTGACTCACTCCTATCATCTGATGTATTCCTGCAAGGCTGACTTGCTTTATATCTGATAAACGATCCTCTGGAGTTCACTTTTATAATTTGTGGTGTTTTTCTTCATCACAGATGAACACAGCTCTCTTGAGAGACCTCAAATATGTTTTATTTCATGGATGGAAAAAGAAAATGGTTTTCACCAATATTTGAAATAAAAACAAAATTTCTTAGTTTTTCTTTAATTTTAAACCCATTTCACTGATACCATTTAAATACAGTATTCCAACTGATATCCAAATCAGGTACATCTGGACCTGACTGCGCTGTTTTGGTCATAGTTTTGGGCAGATAGGGAATTCTATCAAGCTTAGGTATCAGCTTTCATATCTAATTGTACCAGTGTTATATCCATCGAGATCCATGAAGATCTTATCAGGCCAGCAACAAACACTTTCAAGAAAACATTCTTCATTCTTTTGCCTGCAACGCTAACAAGTTATCATTATGAAATGGAACGTTGTTGCGTCCTTTTCATTGAACATGATTCATTTGAGCTCTAATGGCCATTTAGCTGTTTTGTTTGTTTGTTTTTACAGCCGTGCGCTTCTGTATTCGTTTTATACAGTTAATGCAAATTCTCAGCTGCTGCAGGTCATATCATATTTGTGTAGACAAAGGACAATGGAGGAGTGATAGTTTCTCCAAACAAAGTAGATGCCATGTTTCTGGAGACCTATATATCAGAGGGTCAGTTGAAAAATTTTCATCTAAGAGAGCTGTGTGTGGTTGGAGACACCGACCCTGCAATGTAAACCACACAAATGGCACATTGAATTGCAAGTGCAGAGACAGCAAGGGGTCATGCAAGTGTGATTAGAGCAGCACTCTTTGTTATCCAAGATGTATCTATGTCTTATAGAAACCTTTTAGACAATGTGCTAATCCAAAATATAAAAACTACAATGATATTAATACCCCGCATGCCGCTCTTCAGGGGAGTTTAGCACTGGTGATGAATTATGGCACAATAAGAATATACTTTAGAGCAAAATTAACAATTGCATCTATATTTAGAGCTTGTTTGGTGAAAGCTGATTTTGCATTGAAGGATCAGTTAAAAATCAGTTAAATCAGTTGTAATTTATGGCCAGTGTAGGACGCCACATTTTTTCTTTGAATTAAAAATGAATATGTGGTTTTGTAGGCAGTCAATACAGGCATTCTGATTACTGGAACAAATGTTTGATTAATATGAGTATATATGAGCACCTGATGTTCTCATTTGGATAGAAAAAGGAGGGAACTCACCATAGTAAAATATGCTTTAGCTACCTTTTATATAGTGTACATAGTGAGTGTTGAGTTTCTCATTAAAGAGTAGATTCAGGACCAGAAAGAAATGTATATAAATAGGAATTAATATTTCAGAGAAGCACCTCACAAGTATAAAAGAATGGGCATATATGTGATTGCAGATATTTCAAGATATAAAATAAAAAAGGAGAGGGAAACTCCTATTTTTCCACTCAAAGGTAAGAGGTCAAAGTCTCTGTTGCTTTGAGGGATTCAGCTTCTTACCAAGGTGATCTTTGTCTGCTATGTGAATACCGCCCATTTGCAGTGGGCTGTGTTCCACAGAGATATTATACAATGGGGGGATTTATTTAGTAATTTTGGGTTGTTTCTCATAGGAGAAAAACATTTGTTCCGGGTGAAGAAAACTGCCAGGAGGTCAAGATGCAATGTTTATTAGGTGTTTCAATTTGCAGGGCTCCAGCAGTTGAGACACAAGTGGACTGAATAGAGAATAAGAAGTCATTGTCAACAATGATCACTTTGTCTGCTATGTTGAGTAAGAGTCAGAATGTGCAGCTCATGTCAGCAGAGCAGCATCTGCTAAGTGAGAATGATCAAACAATCTCTTTTAACGTCTGTTAAAAGAGGTTCCTCTAGCATCTGTCCTCTCATGGTAACCAGAGATCCTCTTTAGAGAGTTCATCAGAGCCACCTCGTTCACGTCTTGAGACAAAGACACTCAGACACTTGTTCTGGTAAAATCCATCTATTAGGTACCTGTGCTTCTTCCTCAACAAGTAGCCCGTATCATCCTTCCTTGAGTCTTTCTTTTTGTTATTTTTACCTTCCTCAAAGCAGCACAGAGACCTGTGATCATCAGTTTAAAAAGAGGAACAAAAACACCAAGGTGATACTTTAATCATCATTTCTTAAAGTTGCATGGTGGAGAGGTTTGTACCAGCAGCCCCAGCTGGCAGTATAGGGTAACTGTCAGTATCCATCATTGGCAAACTAGAGTGATCTGCTCTCTTCTCTCCGTCTCCAGGAGGCTGGACCACTTCAGCAGTCAGCAGTGTTTCCAGCTTTCTCTGTGCAGTTTTGTATTTCACTCAGATTTAATTTTGTCTTCAGCATGCCTTGGGAGTACTTCACACTAATGCTCACATGCAGAATTTAGTTAAAGACAATGGGATCTGGCTTAATGGGCAACTCTTTTCTTTTAAAGCCATTTTTAATGATTTGGTTTCATAGGTTTAAGTTGAAACTACATTAACAATGTAAGGAGTATCATAGAATTTTTCTGATTGCCTGCTAGTGGTGCAGAGTACACTATGTTCTTCAAGCTGCGGCCGACTTAGAGGTGTGTCTAGTCACCGGAGCACCTTATGCTGCACAGAACTGTCCAACTTTTTTGTCATTTACTGTAGAAAATGAAAAAAAAAAACATGGCATATCGAATAGCTGACTTAGTGAAAATCTCACAATTTTAAAATGTCAGAAGTAGTTGGTGAAAAAACATCATAATGGCTATTAAGAGGATTTGAATGATCATATAATGTAATTTGTTAGCCGTTATAGTACTCCAACTACTTTGAAGAAGGAGGTATATGGTGTTTTTAATTGTTTTTCTTATTTTCCTTAAATGCCATGAAAATTCAGAAACCAACAATCGTAGTCTTTGGAAGCTGATCTTGGGCCAGGCTTTCTTCTGAAGATTTGAATCTTTAAAAATAAACCATTAATGCACTTTTACTTTTCTTTTCTTGAAGCTGAAACAGCTAAATTTCACAAAGAAGGAGCTTAAAGAAGTTTTCAGTGAGAGCTGGTTAATATAGCATTTTTAGGGGACTACTTATAGCAGTGTGGGCTTTGTTTCTCGCAGCAGGATGGTGTGTGTGATTCAACATAAACTCCAGTGTCTGGGGTGTATTCGGTGCAGCGCTCTATGGCACTGAAGAATGAACTTTATCAGGATTTTTTATGACTGCCTCAACTTCAATTTCTTTATAGAATATTACCATTCTTATCCTTTGAAACGCAAAAACGGCAACACTGGTGTTTTTGGGTTGTTTGTGTTATTGAGCCTAGAGTCTGCGGCCTCTCTTCCTGGTGGTGCCTGGCTGTTCAGATGCAGAAACTGGTGCAGTCTTTGTGTGAGTGTTTAATGTGTGTGTGTTTGGCTCTGAGCCGTGCGCCACCCATTTTTTGTCAGCCTTTGCCTATTGATAACAGGACGGGAGGAGGAGCGATTAAACTGAAGGCAGAGAAGAGGATGAGATAGGCGGGGGGAAATGGGGGAGAGGTTAATGGGAGGAAGAGGGAGTGGTCTTGGAGAGGTTCACTTTGATAGGAGAGGAGTTTACTAACGTGAGTGAGAAAGGGAGAGAATGATAAAGCATTGGTCACAGATGAGGAAGGGGTGGGAGTTGGAGTCCAGCAAGCCACTAGGGGAGAGAGAGTGAGCCAAGTGTACACCATGACCGTTTGATCTGACTGACACACTGGTTGATTGACAGGTGAAGTGAAAAGGCAGTCGGCGCGGCACGATGGTAGGTAGGCGAGACAGCCCCACTTTCATCTTCACTTCACAATGACTATTTCAGCAGCCTTGACTTTTCTTATTGCCCTGCATTAACCTTCCATTGTCTCTCTGGCATCATCTCACACACGGCCCACCGCCTCTACAATTAATCTTCATATCTCTGTCTCCTCCCCATTCTCTATTCCCCCCCAACCCCTCAATGACTGCTTTTCATCTCCATCCCTCCCATATTTGCTGTTCCATCCCCTATCTTCTTTCTTTTTTCAAATAAAACTTTAATGTCTTTGCTAGGGGAGAGGGAATTGATCTTATTACTCTGTGTGGCTGTCTCGCCTTCTGAATGGTTTATTAGAAGAGGGTAATGGAATATGGCTGAAGTGTAATTGTTTGTATGGTGTGTGAGTGTGTATGCACTTGTGTTGTCTGATATTCAAGGGCAAACTACAAAGTCTGCTGCATTTTCAAATAGGTGATCTTATGGAAGAGGGGAAATGGGTGGACCATGCGTTATCTCCTCCTGTTCGGCCATTTTCAACTTTCCTTCTTTGTATGTATTCATCATTTTTTCTTTCTTTTCATTCTCTGCGTCCAATATTTAATATATTTAATTGCACATAGATTGTCTAACAGTTCAAAATTAAAATATCTAAAAATGACCTCTTCTATATTATTTTTTTGTAATGTATGCTTACAGCATCCCAGAAAAGTCTTTAACTTCAGAATAAATGTTATTAGTGCATTTCATTTTGTCCCCTGTCACCATAACTTCCTGGAAAGAGTCACAGAGTGGAGATGATAGTTGGCAAATGTGGCCAAAAGTAACATGAATAAAACTTAAAAATATCATCTTGTCCAAATATTTCTTTCCTGTGCCACGTCACATTTACATTGCAATAATGGCTGTGTGACAATTAAGACAACAACTCCTATAATCCTGCGCTCTTTCTTTTATTATGTCTTTATTAATTCCATAGAATCAGAAACTACAAACTTGTTTAAGTGTAAAGATACTTAAAAACTGAATGTTTGCAGGGTTCACCGGTTTAAATCGTGCTTTATATATTATATTTGGATCTTGTATGACAATACACATAAAAGTTGAAGCTGGGAACATTACATGCCGGATATTAGCATCGTGGCATGACCAGTTTTTGGTAACTATTTGTCATACCGATATGCAGAACATTAATCTAACAAACAAATCAAACAATAAACATATCCAACATACAGCCCAGTGTCTGATAACCTTTAAGTTTAAATGTTTAAACCTGTTAAATTGTGTGTCACTTAGACTGTATGAAAGTAAAGAATGTAATTTATGTAACATCCTATCAGTATGATGTCTGGGCTTGGTTTTCTGTTTTTATTTCTTTTTTTCGAGCCTGAAGTGACTATATTTTTTGATAAGAGGGTGGAGCTAGCAGTGGTTCTTGAACTTTTTTAGTAATGTACCCTTTAAGAGTTATTTTGAGTACCCACTGATCAGGGTTAAACATTTTAGGTGGGAAAAAAGGAGTATATTAAGACATACAGTACCGCCCTGTGCCATCCTCCTCTGATTTACCAACTAGCACATGCTATATTTCAAATGTTGAGAATTAGTCATGGCATAGAAAAGCATTTTGTCATCATGCAATAAGAAATAAATGGCATTGCAATTCCAATTGAATAGAGTACAAGATGGGATTTAGTTTTTTTACTTTTTACTCTGTGTTTTCAGCCTTGTTGCTGTTCTGTTTCAGCCGTAGGACTACTGAATATAAAATTTGGTTTGTTGGAATTATAATTGCATACTATTTTAACATTATATTACAGTAGTATTTCAGAAAATGAGAATTATGTATGACATACATTTTTCAAAGTAACATTTAAAAAAGTCTTCCATACCACTGCCGCAGTACCGCTGGAGGTAGGCCTGCACACTGACTTGAGGAATATTTCTCGAAAGCAGAAAAACAACAAATGAATAATAAAACGTTTTAAGAAAATGCTAACACAATAATTTGTTTTATACAGGCAGAAAAGTTTGAAGTAAGTACTAAAAGTAAAAGAAATCCATTAGTTCTTGAAATAATGATGAACCGTCAGGTAGCTGTCTCCTGTCGCTCCTCAGCAGGACCGTCTGGCAGGGAAAAAAGCTTATCCCACTGATTCAGTGTTTTTGAGTTACAATAGCTGCATCTCATGCAAGAAAAATCTACATAGCATGCAGATTTCTTTAATATTACCTATTACTGATTGTTACCAAGTATTGATGGTGTGTATCTGGGTATTTGTATGTACTCACTGACTAGCCCAAGCATTATATCCACTGGCAGGTACAGTCAGAATAACAAGGATCATCTCATTACATCGGCACCTTTCTGTGGGCGGGATATATTAGGCAGCAAGTTAACATTTTGTCAGGAAGTTGGTGTATTGGAAGCAGGGAAATGCTGGGAGTGCGAGGTAGCCACAGGTAGAGTTTTACCAGGTGTGTACCAGGGCTCAGATATGAGATTTATTAGACAGTAAATGACTTAACTGAGTGACAGATGGTGTTGTACATGTATGTTGATGCCAGAAAACATGGAAAATGCATTTATTGAGCGTATATATTTGTTTTGCTCAGGTTATTTGCTAAAGAGTATTTTCTATTCGAAATCGAATTAATGTGCTTGCACCAAATATTTGTCTGCATACAGACATTAAAACTGCACACTTAGGAAGGAGGCACATGTATTACGCCATAGAAAATTTTGAAAGTGTGAGGATCTGAGTAACTTTGACAGGAGACAAATGGTGATGGAGTGGTGAACTATGAGTCATGAACTCATATCTCACTGCTGTGCTTGGGGATGGACGGCTACCCTGTCTTGTCTGATCCCACAAAAGACTTATTGTAGCACAGATTGCCGAAGAAATATATATTAGAACTGCATATGACAGTATGTAATGTTTGTGTTTGATGGGTTTAAAAACCAGATTTAAGGGCATTGAGCCCAAAACAGACCCTTTTACAGTCGTTTTGTTCTGCCGACATGAGTAACCGGGGTAAATAGAAGAGCTGTAATCATGGTAACAACAACTTTGTGACGGGTTAAAAACTCAATGCTTTACCTAGTGTTTACTGTGTTGGACATGGTCGGACAGGAAAACAGAAAGTTTGCTGGGTTCGTGCCGGGCTCAGTCAGTACTCCCCTGGACACGGTCATGCTCGGGCATAAATATGAAACCAGGCTGCGCTCTAGTGCGCAGTAGAGCTGTGGGAGTTTTGGGCGCTTTTTCATTTCTCAAGTAGATAACAAAGTGCAATATGACTTGTGCTTCACTAATGTCAGAGATTACCCTCTTCACTCTTTTTATAATTTTTTTCAGAATAATTTTGTTCAAAGAAAGCAATTTACTGCTACACTATTTTCTCACTTTGAGTTCTTCCATTGATTTTCCCACTCAACCTTCTCCCACCATCAACGGTCCTCTCATACTTCAATAATGAAGTAGGTTTTTATTTACATAAACTGGATTCTTATAAGAAACATATTTTGTAATTTCCCTAGAGGTAAAGACCACAGTTCAGTTTTGTTTCTAAATAGTGTTTCTGCATCATCTGTGTTAATATAAAACATTTTCATTATACTAAGCAATTTTCATTCTATTGATTTTACATTCCCTTCATGATATGAAACAGCATCATACTTGTATACCTTTACCACAATAAACACCTATTACACTAATGATTATATTTCTTACTATAATTTATACTGTATGTCTGTCCATGAATAATTCTGGGATGCAGTGTCATGTTAAAGGGAATTGATAATATCTGTAAAAAGTAGATTAAGTGTCGTTGTTTTTCTCACTTTAAGTTAGGGACAGGCTGCGGTTAAGGTACTATTTTTGTTGGAGAACAGGCGGATTTTCTGATATTCAAACAAGCAATTCAAGCAATATTGTCATTTGGATAAACCAGCGCAATCCTAAAAGGCTGTAGCAAATCAAAAATGGAAACAGGAAAATGGAAAATTATGATATCATGTGGCTCATCTATCTTCCACATGTGCCATGAAAATCTCTCATGAGCTTGACCTCAGAATGTAAATCTGAAGCTTGTATCCTTGTAACCGCTTCCTGTCTCATTTGACTGCATGATGTCTTGGTGTAACAGTGCTCTGTGTACCGCATCTCAATTTACAGCTCTAAACAGGGGCATGCTGGGAGTATTGATTTCATTTTTATGATGTACCATTACATAAATCACAATACCACTACTTGCAGACTAAGAACCTTTTCGGGGCTGTCTCAATTTTTTATATATAGAGTAAACATTATAAAAAAAACCTCTGCTTGTGTTCTTATATTTGAATCACTGCCCTCTGCTGTTCACAGGGATGATTAAAAAAGTGTAAGAAGTGATGCCAACGAAATGGGAGACAGTAATCAATACATTTTTAGTTAACTGTGTGCTGAATAAGTCCACAGGGCACCTTTAAATCTTAATACTTGAGGATGTGATGAAGCAATTTATGTTTAAAGGTGTGCTACAAAACAAGTACAGAACTTGTTCCATAAGGCATCTTAAATAAAACTTAAAACCTTTAAGTCCGACACCTTGATTTAAATGAGCAAACAAATCAGTCGAGGCTAAACTGGTACCCAAAATAACAGTTCAAGTTCATGCAAATGCAAAAAGACCAGTTTGAGACGGATTCACAAAGTCAAGATAAGTGTTTGTTCCCATTATTGCTAAGCAGCAACAGATGTGAAATGCAGATCAAATCAATCCCTGATGGAAACCAGCAGAAGTAAAGAGAGAGCAGGGATGTTCACAACAAGCCATTTACTGAACGGTACTTACTATTTAAAAGATATGAATAATTGTAACATGTAGAATTACCAGCAAGAGATTGATTGATTGAATGTAAACGAGGAACTCTGACTGATCTCAGGTAAATACCGCAAATACAAATTTGCATATGCAGCAAAAGGCAACCTGTGGCCTTTTGTTGCATATTTGATGAACGATTTGATCAAATCTGACTTCCTTATTTAATAATTAATGGCCGATAGTAAGTATGCCTTTAGGTTTTATAAGCATTGCTAGACTATTTGTCTATTAAAACTATTTGAACTATTCAACAGTTTTAAGTCTTCTTAATTACAATGTTGGCCGTAAGGTTCTTACATGTTGTCCTTTATTGTGAAAAATAAACCCCTTTAAACATATGTTTACTTTCTTGATATTTATTAAAACAGAATTGTCTTATCTGAAAATAGAGAATAGAAGCTGATGGACTAGGATCCTCAATTTCTGGTCATTTTAATGATTGCAGTTATGCAGTTAACTGTTTATCTGACCTTACTGGTTTAGGTTCATTTAGGTCTGTTGGTGTGTATCTAATCGGCACACAGTTACTTCAAGTTTTGACTTATTATTTATTTAAGTTGATTTTTTATAAACTTATATATTGTGACTGAAAGCTTTTAGTCTGAATGATGGATGGATGGATGGATGGATAGATAGATAAGCCTGCTCTATGGAGCAGTCAGCATGTATCTTGTCTTGTTTTCCTTCTTTACTCTGACTCATACACAGACTCTAAATTATTCAAACCAGTTAAGTTAGCCTGAGACAAACTCCAAATTATTGATTCACAGCAGCAGCAGATAGACTTAACGCTGATTTTTTATATGTATCTCCAATTATATAGAGCTATACAGTATTCTGCTGTTATTTTTTCTCACACATGCTCTAATGTGTACAAAAATTAAGTAATCTCCTTTTTGTCACAGGTAGAAAACTGCAGTTTTAATATATTATATGCTCATTATATCTTTATAATATTATTATCAATATATCGTGCCTTTTATCTTTAAATCTTCTTTTATTTACCTTTTATCTGCTTCATTGACTTTATCTTGTTATGTCTTTATTTCTAAAGGTGATTATTTCGTTACTGAATTTCCAGGTTGTTTCTTTTATACACATTTTACTAACTAATATGTCGACCTGTTTATTTTATTTTGCACATTTTTTCTATCAATTTATGTATTGATGTATTCCTGACGTAATTGCTGATTATTTATTTGTTCTATTCATATTGAAGCATCTTCTCTGGATCCCCTAAAACTAGATACATTTTCATCATTATTCTTCAGATGACACCGTGTCAGCCAACAGTAACATGGACATGGAGGACCGGATTTCCTACCTGGAGCAGAGGCTGCAGCTGCAGGAAGATGAGATCCAGCTGCTGAAATCAGCTCTGGCTGACGCTCTCCGCCGACTGTGCCATTGTGAGGAGCAGAGTCTGGGCACGCAACCTGGAGGAACCCATGCTGCTGGGAGGAGACCTCTGGCCACCACAGCTTCAGCACCACCTACCAAAGGTAAGAAAGGCACAGGAGAAAAAGACAAAGTCCTGCACTGTGACCTGGTAATTGTTATATTAAATGTCCTGAAAAGAACATCAAAGCAAACTTTGTCTGCGGTTGACTCTAGTGTCTGTTTCGAAACAGACACTAGAGTCAACCGCAGACACAGTAAGCGTCAAATACACGAAGACCGTAGAAAATGACGTTGGTGATATCTAGAAACAAACCAAATTAAAGTTTTACCACTCAAACTGTCACAGATAACACGAACAACAAATACAGAATAGAGTGATCCCTTGTTGAACTGTTTGTACACTATTGATTATGAAATTGTTCAAATAACTCAGTTCCTCTTGCGTAAACTAATGATGATTAATCACCTTTCAGTGCGTCAGCTTCTGCAGGCTCTTCCCTCCAGACCTCTGAGTAACGGCTGCGTTCAACAGAAACGCCATCTTTCCTCCCCTTCCTCTCCTAAGAAGGAGGCGCTGCAGGCAATTAAAAGGTACACAAAACATTCAGAAAAAGATTCACATTGACTTAGATATTTTTTTATTATATACAGTAAGGAGTCCCAGCGCTTGGCCCCACAGAGGGCTGCCCTCTGATCCTCAGGGATGGGTCAAATGCAGAGAACCATTTTTGCTACGTTGTGCTACATGTACAATTGAATTTAACAAACAAACAAAGTTTTATTCTCCTTCAAATTAATATTAGTGAGATAAATGTCTTTTCTCCTCTCCCCTCCTCTCCTCTCCTCCAGGAAGAGCATGTCCACAGAGCGTCTCACCCTGTTGAGGAGAGAGATGGGAGCGGAGAGTCGGAGTCGGAGTCGAACCACCTCCTCCAGTAGCTCCTTGGGAGGCAAAAGGTAACAGCCTTATCCAGCGTGATTATAAGTCACAAATTCCTCCTTGTACCCGTCACATTTCTTATGACGCTGGTAGAAAGGTCTCAGTTTTTTCAAACATAATGACAGCGACTGGGAACTAAGCTCTGGAAGCTTGTTTGTCAATCGTGGATCTGCACTCACTTTCACACCATTTAAACATTGGTAGGCTTTTCCTTCCGATCAAAACCAAGGCGCTTTTCTGTTGGCCATCAAATTTTATTCCAGCCTTCCTAGCTATTTGCCAGGGAACATAAATCATTGACCATAAACATAAACATAAGCATATGGTGAGTTTAATGTATAAAAGTAGGAAATAACCTGAAAATCCATGACATATCGTTCAGTGTATGTTTCTGTATTTCTTCTTTCATTTAAAGATATTTGTTAAGAAACAAATATTGAAAAACCAAAGAAGAGTGGTAATTAGATTTTTGGCTTTGAGGTACAAGAATTAAAACTGAAAATTAAGGAATTTTTCCTTTTAAAGACCAAATAGGGATGAGGGAAACTTGAAAAATGATTGATTTTCATTTTCTAATTTGATTATGAACAAATTAAATCAAAAGGAAACCGAAAACAGAAATAAGAGTTGTTTTTTTTTGTTTTTTGTTTTCTGGAACCGGATGTTATTACAAGCGCATCAATGAGGTGCTCATGAGAGATTGTAGCAAATAGTAAATATATTAGCAGCTGTAAAATCAGGTCAATCTTGATTATACCCATAAATACGTACACCGATCAACCACAATAGTATAACCAGTCACTCACTCATTTAAATAAACAGTGAACCCTAAAACTACCGTTTTCAGGTCGTTTTAGGCTTCATTTGTAGAAGATGACATTGCAAAAGATGACTTTCCTATTGCTACAAACATTAAGGAAGCTTTGACACCACAACATTTCATTTTGCGATGGTCCATGTTGAGAAATGTTAAGCTGCAGTCTAAAATCCACTCGACCTGGGATATTTATAACTGTAAACCATCTAAACCAATAGTAGGTGTCTCATCAGCTCCAGGATGGATTATATAGTAGGAGTGTCTTTAAACTGTCAGCCTTACATCTCCAACATCTCACAATGCAGACGTGCTCTCACATCTGATAAAAGTATTCACGTTTTCTTCGGATTTTTTCAAATGGGAGCTTTCTCCACACCATCAGCGATGCTGAACACATAGATGAAACGTGTGTTTGTAGAGAAATCATTCAGGGGAAGATAATAATGATATCAGAAATTATATTCTAGTAATGACATTGTGCTCTGACCTTAGATTGGGATTTTATTTTGTAGGGTTTCACACTCTGATAGGCTTCATTGATGGGATCCACATCCTGTCACTGATCCTTCGATTAATGAAGCAGACTATGTGTGTTTACCGGGATGCACATCCAAACTAAGGCATGTTTTTTTTCTCAATATATCTTTGTGATTACTGTGTACTTGTTAAACTACCAGCTCTATTTTGGTGAAGTTAGATGCCCTTTTGTTGTATTGATTGCAATGTTGAATTGTACTTAGAGTGAATTTAACTAAGGTTTCAGAAATACGCCCTTCACACTAATAAATGTTTTGTAATACACACCGCTATATATTCATACATACTTACTGTACATACATACACACACAAAGTGTGTGTGTATGTACATGCAGAAACAAAAGGGATTTGCTACACAAGTGGCGGCTTAGGGTCCTGCATTTCATGAAATGTTTGAGTTTAAAAAACATATAAAGATTGGTATAGGTAAACAAATTCTTGTCATCAAATGTTTTCTTATAACCTGCAGAATAAATAAAATGTAGTTCTGTCAACAACAAAAAAGAATAAGGCCAACAAATGCAAAGATTCTAATATTTACATTACTTGGCAGTAAATTCAGTATTTCGAGCCTTTATAAACTAAATGAATACAAGTACACTTTATACCTACATTTATATGCCTTTTCTTTTATGAAAATGACAACCTTGTCCTGCCAGCCTTTAGAAACTTGTAAAAACTTTGTTAATTGTCAGAAATAATTATATTTCATAATCATTATTGTTTCTAGTCATTCCAATCATCCATCTAGGTCCTTTCTGCAGACAGTGCTTACTTGGATAATTTTCAGTCCTTTGATTAAGTATCTGTGTCTCATAATGCTGAAGGTATTTTTCATTTACAGCCCTCAGTGTTGAAGCTTCTGAGCCTCTGAGACCTGATGTTTGCTTAAATGTAGAGCAAAACCAGGCAGTGTAAGAGTCTGCTGGAAACTAGCTGTGAATGAATTCTGCACATCATCTTTAAATTCGTCTGATGAGTCGCATCATCATTCAAGCTGCTACACTTCTCCAGTCAGCAGTTTTTTCCGGCGGTATATCTCAGATATCGCCATGAATTATGTTTTGAAAAGAGCTGTTGGACTTTTTACCTGGTAGGCAGTGAGTTATCCATTGTCAGATGTCCTTCCACTTCCCTCACTTCTTTCTACTGGTGGATCAAGTTTACTTTTTGGTGAAGGGGGAGGTGTGGAGCCAGGCAGAGGGGATGTGTCTACACAGTCAGGAAATGCCCTCTGATTGGATGGTGGTGCCTCCTAAGGCTGAGCTAAAGAAGAGTAACTGAAAGAGGAAGTGGCTGTGTTGAATTGACTGTTGAACCAACAGGACCGAAACAACTCTGACTGCTCAACACTGTCCAGTGTCTGTTACACTATCAGAAAGCTTGAAGCCATGAATCGATCTTCCAGGTAAATATCTGCTTTAAAATCAACAACAATGACTGGCAGAGCAGAAAACTGTGAGCAGAGAGGAACATCTGCTCTTATAGATTCATGGGATTAAACTGAAATGGATTTATGTGTTTTGTCAAGGAAAGTGTGTACATTTTGTCTTTAAATTATTAAATTGGAAAGGTGCTTTTATTCTCACATTTAGCTAGTCTGTGAGTCATTTGGCAAGTATTTGAATTGACTATAGGCTGCTGAAAACAGCTTATAGTTTTGTTGTCACACTCTCTGTTTGATGCAGGGCTTTCCTCGTCTGCACAGACGCGCATGATTATGGGGAGGGGCTGCAGCATAGCAACATGAATACAAGAGAAACTGGAGCCATTTGGATCCGTAGACCATAGCTCAAATGACAAAGGCAAGGTTTAATAGAAAAGATAAAACACTACTAAATTTTGTAATTTTTGTAATGTGTAAGTTAAGTTTCAAACAAAAAAATTCACATTGCTCATCTTCTCAAAAAATGAAAATTACTTACTCAACAGGTCTCTTGTTATTTTTGACGGATTGCATGCCTCTGCAAGTGTCATTTTGGACTCTTTCAGACACACACACACAAACACACAACACCATACAAACACATTTAATGTCATGAAATACCAGAAAATATAACATTAACAGTACTTAGATTTAATGTGATATTAAGGGTAATAACCCTTTAAATCGGAAGAATATCGTACAAAGTTAAGATTAATTTACAGGTCTGGATTTATGCAAATACAAATAACAAGGAAAAGGTTTCTATCATGATCACCTCACTCTATCCATCTCTTCATGAAACAGAGTTTGATTCAGATCCTGAAAGAAAATCCGATGTAGATGCCTTCCATGTAAATTTTCTTTGTAAATAAATAGTTATGGATGAATAATTTTGATCCAATTACACCCAAACGTAAGTTATCTGGGTCATGAACTTACATTAACAACTTTTGCTCACATTGGAAACTAGCAAATTCTAGAGAGAGAATGAAAACAATCAGCATTGGATCAATCGGACTCCCCTCATACGCTCCGTTTTTCTTCCTCTAATCATCTCCCTCTCTCTGCATCCGTGACTCCTGATAAGTCTAATATAACAAGGGTTGGTCTCTTACGGTATTTTCATATTAGTTGAGTGAAGATATGTGTCCATTAACTGAAACCACTACAGTACTTTGTACACGGACACCACATTCATGGGTCTGCATCAATCTGACAGCAGCAGATTCTACTGTCATGAACCTGAATTATCCGACAGCCATTGCTGCTGTTTCTCGAAAGCTTCCTCTTCAGAAAAGCAACTTCTTCAAATCAGTATGTTATGTTTTATTAAAGCCACATTAATGTTTTGCATAGAATTGTCAGATGAAGCCTAAAATAGAGTTTCACACATTAAATCTTAAAAGTATTGACTGTATTTAGTATTTAGCAAGTCAATACGTACCTCCTACAAGGCGGTTAAGTTTTCACTACTATGCGTTTGTTTGTGAGCAAGATTATAAAAACTACAGGACTGATTTGCATGAAATTTTGGTTCAAGATATGCGTCGTTAGAAAAAAAGATGGTGGATAAAAACAGAATTATGAAAGTAGTTTCCCAGGTTATACAAATAAGTAATATAAAATATATAAGACTGATGGAGTTCTGTAAAAAATAATTTAATAATAACCGTGAGTTGTTTGTAAGACCAATGACAACTGGTATGAAATAGTTTTTACGACTGCTTATCCAACACTTTGGAAGGGAGTGTTAACATTTCACGTTAATTAAGCGTTGTGTCTGTGTCCAGTCAGCAATGTGGATTTAGCCTCTCTAGACCACCTGATGGAGCAAATTCTTGCTTGTTGATAAGAGGGTAGAAACTCTTAGGGAACATTGAGAGATTTGGACAAATTAAGCCGTCACAAAGAATTCTTTCATCTTTAAAGCACATTCATAAAACTTAGATGTGACCTATGATTTTTCAGAGGAACCCATCGTGAGTCAGTAGTCCCCCTTCCTAAATAACAACAAGCAATTGTGTTTCATTGCACAACGCCAGAATATACCGACAACATGATCTGCATGTTAATGAGTTTTCTGATTCTGCATTCTTTCTCCCTACAAACATGGTGACAGAGAATGTAGCCTCACGAGTCTCAGACCCGTACATATTTGCCCTGTCTGGCTGCCAGCTACCCAATATGCCCTGCACTAATTACTGTATCAGAGTCAATGCTGTTCTCTCATTGGCTCAAGCAGGACCACGCCTCAACTGCTTGGCAGACCACACACACGCACACACTAACAGTGCAGACAAACAGGCCTTTATGTGGTTATTTTACATAGCAGACACGCAGCCTAGTTGTCTCCAGCTGCCCAGAAACCCAACAAAGCCCACCAGGCAAGTCTTCAGATCAGTCACCTGTGCTCTTTTAATTCTTCTGATGCTCTATCAGACACAAAACAAGCTCTGATCGTCTCCTTTTGTTTTATAGAACAAGCCGAGGCAAAGCCAGGATATGAAAAAAAGAACAACTTTATGACAAAAGAGACATTGTGAAGTCACTGTCCTGTCATCTCACATAACTCACTCTAACACAAATGTCCCAGTGGGACAAAAGAATCCGGGGTGTCATTGCGATGTTTGAAGGTCTCCTGTTGATAACTTCTGACAAAAATTCAAAACCAGTCTTTCATTCAGTCTCATGTGTGCAGTTTGTACGTTACCATTGGGTCAAAATCAATTTACTTCCTTTTTAAAACTTTTTAAATTATGATTTATTTCAAATTGTTGACCTTTAATCCATTCATGTAGCTTGCTTCATTTCTTTGCTTGATCAGCTGGACTGTAACACTGCAGGACTGTGCATTACATCACTCAGCTGCTTCTGAGTGAAGCAGCTGAGTGATGTAATTTCAGTGCTTCATAGCACAGTTGCACCTCTCCTCAGCCGATGTCATTTCACCTTAGGTAGAACTACTCTTAGCTAGGTAGAACCATCTTTTAGCTAAGTAGAACCATCAAGATTCCTTATTTTCCCCAATTGAGTCTCTTGTTTTTCTCGGTTTAGGAAACTAAGGAAAATCAAATTGATCATTTTAGATTCTCCTGTTGCTGAACTGGTTGAAATGAGACCTCAACTTTTCTCATCTTATAGAGCCTTACTCATACCGCTGCTACCATGGTGACATCCTCCTGCTTCAGCATCCTGATAACCTTGCACCATCTTGATGGGTTAGGTTGAGTGGTCAGCACAAAGTGAATTGCTGAGTGGGCAGTTCTTATTGGTTGATACACAACTGATTCAGGAAGAGCTGTGGCTGAAGCGCCACTCCTACTGAAGAGGCAGTTCCTGGTTTCGATTGACAGGTCCAGTTATAGATTTTGACTTAGTAGCGGATTCTGTGGTTGTCATTCTGCAAACATCTAACCTTTATATGTGACATTTGGTGACAAGGGCGTTCTCCCGTCTGACTTATCTCTCATCATCGCTCTTATCCTCCTCCGTCTGGCCGGCTGAGCTGTATTCTCTGTGTGGTTAACTAGCGTCACCATCCGAATCTGAACACACAGATTATAAGACTTCTCTTTACTATGTCTGCTGACTTCTTCAAATACACTTTTCTTCTTTTTCAATCTGTGTATACAGTCACTGCGAGGAGCTGGTATCTCATTTTCTCTGTAGATCAAAGGCTGATATCGGTTTGTTTAATTCTTTACATATTGCACGGATGTGAAAGATGAATATTGGAGAAGAGAACATTTTCTAAATCTGTCTGAATAGTCATGATCTATCATGGGTCAGAACCTGATGTTTGAAAAAGGAGGAAGTTTGAAAAAGGAGGAAGATTTATCAAAGTAAAGCATCTGCTTCCCTGCTCTCTACTTGCCAGAACCAAGTAGGTGCTTGAAAAATAAAATATACTGTTTCATCTGGCGCTGGTTATCCAGTTCTGTAAATCTCCATGGAAATAGAAAGCGACATAAACTTAGATTGTTGTTGCCATCAGTGGGGAAAATAATTTTCAAAGCTTTTTTTGAGTTGGTGTGTACAAGAAAAAGATCATGCCAAGCACCAGATGTACTTCACTGCAAAATATTTATTTATTCTGTTTATGATGATATACTGAAGCGGCTTTTTCTGTTTAAACACCAGTTTCTTTTTTCTGTCTGTGTTACAGCAAATCTAAAGATTTTACCGTCAACAAAGGTGAGAGGAGCTTTTTTTATGCCTCCCATGCTTTATGTTTGTGTCCGCATCATTTATTATAACCCGCTCATAAATACTTTTGCAGCTTAATTCACTGGAAAGAGGATGAACAGCCTCTCATGTGTGAAACTCAATTAGCCACAGAGTCCTTAAAGCGCTCCTGAGGGATTTCTGTTCTTGTCAATTTGAATCATTAAATATTAATTGCTGGAAAACATTGAATGTATGGTAGAATAGACACAGATGCAAAGGATATTGATTTCTGTTTTTTCCAAAACTGTAGTCAAAGAAAGGTCCTGTTATTCCAGGAAACTGCTAAATGAACTGAATGGAATAACAACAAAAACTGAGGCTTTCAAAGGCATCCAGAGAATTCCCCTAGGTCACTGAGCGACGGGAACTATCTTTAATAGTTTAAATTGTCTGATCGTCGCGGCTAACACAAACCAGAGGTTTCTCTCTTTCCCTCTTGGCTCCACTGTGAGACACAGAAACAAACAAATTCTCCAGGAGTATAAGTCTAAATGTCAGAAAGTTCGAGATGAGACAGTATCCCTTTGAACGAATCGCAGTTAGACTAGAAACATTATATAATCTGTACATTTCTCATATCGTCTGTTTTAATTCGTCTCTGTATCTCTATTTTTCTTCCACTCTCTCTATTTGTCCCTGGTCTTCCCTCGTAGAGGACGGCTACGTCAGGATGTTCCTCCGTGGTCGTCCTGTCACCATGCACATCCCCAATGACCAGAGGGACAGTTACAGCCTCGCCCAGAAGGTGGCGCTGCCCAACCGCAAGCTTAAACTGCAGTGGGTGTATCCTTCAGAGTGGTAGAGGGAAAACTAGGAAAATGTAACTGTGATGGATCAGGACTAGGTGGAAGACTAAATAATGATCGATGTTTTCAGACATCATTTACTGTCATGTGCCTCCAGAGGGAGAGACAAACATACTTCGGAGGAAAAAATATCACTATTTATGAGTTTCATCAACCTTAACAGGCAAGATGATTTAAAAAAATTAATTAATTAATAAAAAAAAAAAAAAAATTAAAAAATAAAAATTTTATTCAACCAGTTCAGCAACATGAGAATCTAAAATGATCAATTTGATTTTCCTCAGTTTCCTAAACCAAGAAAAACAAGAGACTCAATTGGGGAAAATAAGGAATCTTGATGGTTCTACTTAGCTAAAAGATGGTTCTACCTAGCTAAGAGTAGTTCTACCTAAGGTGAAATGACATCGGCTGAGGAGAGGTGCAACTGTGCTATGAAGCACTGAAATTACATCACTCAGCTGCTTCACTCAGAAGCAGCTGAGTGATGTAATGCACAGTCCTGCAGTGTTACAGTCCAGCTGATCAAGCAAAAAAAAAAGAATATATATATATATATATATATATTTATATTTATATATATTTATTTATATATATATATATATATATATATTTATTTATATATATATATATATATTTATTTATATATATATATATATATTTATTTATATATATATATATATATATATATAAATATATATATATATATATTAAAAAAACAATCAGCCATATTATTACAACTACGAGTGGTTGGTAAGTGGTTAGTGCCTAACAAAGTGGTCCAAGGATGGACAATTGGTGAAACGGGGTTTGAGAAGTGCACCCAATACTCACTGATGTGGGTGAGGAGGGAAGTAAAGCCTGCATGGCATGATCCCACAGAAAAGCTATTCTGCCACTTATTTCTTAGAAATTCAGTGTTTGATCTGACTGAAGGCGCCACAATATATTGCGCCTCACAGTTCTGTATACACTGCACTGTGATGTGCGCAGTGCAGTGTATACAGCGACACTGTGTACACTGCGACACTGCACTGTGTACAGTAGCAACACTTCCCTAATCTGTGTACAGTACAGTGTACAGTAGCAACAACAGATTAGGGAATCTTATCTAGGCTCATTGCATGTCAGGTGAGTAAATTAATCATAATGGTTGCATGAGAAAATAGAAAAATGTATTTGTAATAGACTAGAGTAAAATGGAATAAACTGAAATGTGAAAATTCATTCTCAACAGCAATAAAGCAATGGCAGTAGGACATTTACGATGGCCAATTTCAACATCTAGAGGGACAGAGCCACAAAGAAATTTAGTTTTTGTACCTTTTTAAAAAGACAACATGTATGTGACGTATTACCATACCTAAGAATTGAGAGATATTTGAATTTAACTGGAAAATTTTTCTGCAGGTTTGTGACTTGAAGAAAAGGTTTGTAATTTACATGAAAAATTTAGTTTTTGAAGTTGTTGTTCATAAAAACAACAACAATTTGGGTTTCTTATCCCCAACCCTTAGGTTAAACATGTATGAAAACCAATTAGGCATAAAAGTCCTTGAAGGATTTTTGTTCTTGTCATTTTGAATCATTGAATATTAATGGTTGGAGAACATTAAATATATGGTAGAATAGATATGGAGACAAAGGCTAATGATTTCAGGTGTTTCCAAAACTTTACTTAAATAAATGTTCTACTATTCCTGGAAAATGTTCAGAAGGAACTGAATGGAATAACAACAAAAACTGTGACTTTCAAAATCATCCGCAGGTGAAAGGTAATCTCAGTTCAAAAAAGATTGTAGGTTTTTGAACGTTATGTTTCTGTGTTTTCATGATGTATAGCGTATTAATACATCTGTAATAAACATATTAACTCATGATACCCATATTTACAGATTCAATATGATTTTGTCTAAATTCACTGACGCAATGGCAAAATGATGCTTCTATTCTATTCTCTTCTGTCCAATCACCCGAGGCACCCAAATGATATAGACTGTAATTCAAAACATAATCTCCGGATAAATGGTCACACTGACATTCAGATAAGTTGTTGAAACAATAGATAGGAAAGTCCACAACATGTTATAACGCGATATGTTAAGTATATTCTTTCGGTCATGTAAGCTTAAATTTCCCCGTCCTTTGCCTTCTTGAACATGTATATATGTCTAGACTGTATTCACCTGACCTATACCTGTGTCACCCCTACATTCTGAAAGATGTCGCTTCAAGCTTTGGGGAAATTATAACTGTTGTGTAAGCTTTGTGAGTCATCTTGTAAAGAGCCACATTGTTAATAATAAGAATGTTTAATATTGTACAATGTTAAATTAAATTCAAAGGCAGTGTCCACAATGTCGGTTCAAAAGACATTTTACCATTAGTTGTACCTCCGAATCACACCGAACCTTCAAGAAGTATGTTCAAATCTGTTATCTATATAGGACTTTCCCTGGTCCCGTCCTGCCCCTACCATCGTCTTCCTTAACTTAACCGATGTCTAGGTATGGCTACCGCGGACGTGATTGCCGCTCCAACCTCTACCTGCTGCCCACAGGAGAGATCGTCTACTTCAACGCCTCGGTGGTGGTGCTGTACAACATCGAGGAGCAGCAGCAGAGACATTACCTGGGCCACAACGACGATGTCAAATGGTGAGAGAACAGCAGGCTGAGTGGAGCGGTCTGTTTTGTGTTATATATTATCCATGAGGGCCGGGCAGAGGAGAGTTAGCCTTTTGAGTTCCCAGGTAGCTGGTAGGGGCTCCTGCTGTGTGAGCATCCACCTGCAGAATAATCCAGTGCAAAGAGAGACGTCATTCTTGTGTCCTCAGCATCGAGACTCGTTTGTCTCAACAGAGGATTGATTTGATCTTTTGCAACTTTTTCTTCATGCAATTACTCTGTCTCTGATACTGGAATGTTTTGGACACATCATCACTTATTCACCAAAAGCTTAAACTCCAGAAAGTCACACTTGCTCGGAGCTTCTTCATGAGTTTCTTCAGCTGCTCAGAATGTGTTTATTGGATCATTCTCGTCTTATCCGTTCTCACAGCTGACTGTGTTTATTATTAAGGAAATTTTTTGGTTATTCAACGAGCACTGTTGACATTTTGAATGAGCTCTGTGACTGGAGCCACCGAGATATAAACAAACTGAATACCCCCCGAGCCATGCTGGGAAATGTACTCATCTCAACAGGGAAACAGCCATGCTCTACTCTCCCACGGCATCATATTGAATTCTCCTCCTCTTCTTGTTATGGAATTAATCCTGATTTAACTGCTGTAGTTGTTCTGTGACATTTCAAATGACAATATAGGTTGTGTTACAGTTAATATTATGATTACCTATCCAAGAATTTGGTAGCTTATGTTTAGAAAGCTGTTATTTATAGTTTACAGTGTTAATAATGTGACACTCAGATTTATGGAACATTGGTGAGTCAAGACAAATCCTTATAATGTTTGTAGTTGTTTCAGCATTCAGAGTTTATTTTTTCAAAGTGAAATAAAGATTGTTTTTGAATATGCAGTTTGACGTTATATTTGTAATTCTACACTGATTTTACACAAATACCAGAAGTTTTGTTGACAAAATCAGATGTAGAAATGACAGATATTCCTTTCCCCTCCTAGCCTGAGTGTGCATCCAGACATGGTTACTATAGCAACAGGCCAAGTGGCTGGAAACTCTAAAGATGGAAAGGTATTGTCAAAATCACACACGTCCTTCTACAGACTTTCACTGATTTACTCGCTAGTAGATATTGACCCAATTTACTAAAGAGCAAGTATTAAAAAGGTTAATGTTAATCCGGAACAGGACATGGCAGGAAAAATTATGAAACTATGATATTTTAATTCTCATGGCTATGAATTTTCGTTATTGGTTTATTTTTTCAGTATATCACGTTTTACGTTTTCTATTCTGGGTTTTGGTCATTTTAAGAATATTTTGTCATAATTTACTGGTGTCTAATCATGTTCTGAATTGTTAAAATTTCAGTTGTTTAGTAAGAAATCATCCCAACTTGGCGACTATTAATGAATGTGATTTGAAACAAGACAAAGCACTATGCCCATAAACCAAAGAATACTGCTGCATGGTTTTTTGTTGAGTTCATTAGGTTTTGGCAGTGTCAAAAATAAACAGTGGGGTAAAACTTCTGAAAAAAAATTTAAATTCCATGACATTACAGGTGTTCCCATATGTTACTAACAAATCCTAGTATAACAGTCATGTTTGCAGCAATCATAGAGATTGGAAAATAATTGGATATAATTCTTAAAATCTTTCATTTGCTACAATTTTTAGGTGATGAGATGTTTTTGTTTCTTTCCACTGACTTTGTCTTCTGACTATTCAGCTCCTGGCTCCTCATGTTCGTGTGTGGGACTCTGTGAGCCTCAACACGCTCCATGTGATCGGGATGGGTGTGTTTGACAGAGCAGTCACCTGTGTGGCGTTCTCCAAGTCTGTAAGCAGTTTCTCTTCCCGTAATTTACTGTGTCAATTAACAGGGTACCTGTGGATCCTTAAAAAGTATTAAAACGTCTTGCATTTATTTGTTAATTTTCTGATTTTCCAGGTCGAAAAAATGTCTTTAAATGTCCAGAGTGGGAAGAAATGAATGAGTGAGGCTATTCTTGTTAAGCTTTTGTCTTTAATCTTTCCGTTATATTAGCCTCTGTCCCACAAAAAACATTATTGCAACTTTGTTTGTACGTGAAACAAAGTAAACTCTGATTGGTAGAAGTTTTGCCGTGATCCATATTTAACGTAGAAGAAGAGCTCAATCCTGGGCAAACGTAAGTTGAACAAGAGGTGGTTGGAGGAAAGACAATTTTGCGACTGGCTGAAACCATCCAACGATTTATACGAGGGGATGTGAACTTGTGTAAAAATGTTAAACTTGGGACAATAAGTTGGTCAGAGTTGTAGTGAGGGGATGTGAAGTTTCTTCTCCTACTCACTTATATTAATTTGATGGTCAATACATGGTGCACTCCTTTCCATTTGACTCAATAACGGTGGACTGTATGCTGTGGTCTAGTTAAATTTCTTTGACCACTTTGTTTTTTTTTAAAGTATTGCGGTTTTAAGTCATTAAATATTTACATAAAAAGATAAGCAGAAACCCAGATTAATAAACACATGTAACAGTTCTTGATGATGCTCTGACTCAATGTTTTCCTGTCAGAACGGTGGAACCTTCCTCTGCGCTGTGGATGATGCCAACGATCACATCCTGTCGGTCTGGAACTGGCAGAAGGAGAAGCAACTGGCTGATGTCAAGGTACCCTGAACCTGTGAGCCTCTGAGCCTACTCCCAACTCTACAACTGTTTCATATTATGTTCTTGTTAGAAACTTGAAAAACAGTCATTTAGGGTTACTAACATGAGCAATGACATTGAGGGCCTGATCTACTAACAGTGCGCACTGAGGATTGAATTTATCAAACGTGCAAAATAACGTACTATCCATTTAGTACCTTTGCCTTAATAAATATGCAATATCGGGCGTTTCTACCCAAGGGCGCAAAATACTGGATGGAATGGATGCAAATAGGTTCATTTAGCACTCCAAATGTGATTTACTGAGCCTGAAAAAAATTACGCTGATTGTGTCTTTTTTTTATTACGTTTGAAAGGAAGGTTCTAATCGGGACAGCGTTAGGCACAGACACAGTTTGGGAGACTGGAAATCCAGTTCCGTTGTTTGGACCACACCTGAGGAGCATTACTATACAGCCCAGAAAAAATGGCACATTTGCTTTTGTCTACTCTATGTTGCACAACATTGCCAAAAATCGGGGGTTGGAGCATTAGGCCATGGACTTGGAGGGGGAGAATGACCACCGGCCACATGTGTGGCTATGCGGTATCCTCCCTTTCCATTCCCGGCTTAGATTGAGAGACCAACCACTGCCTGTACCCAAACTTCGATCCTTTCTGCCAGTGCACTGATGGCCATTGTCAGACCAGATCAAGCGCTGATCAGCTGCCTGGTGGTTCTCTGCCACAGAGGACAACTCTCACCTGCTGCACAATGGAGAAATCCATCATCACTATCCATGTCCTCATAAACTCCTACTTTGAGGATCTTGAATCGGGCTGTGTTCTGGAGTGCGGTGTTGAGGAGAACGTCTCAAAACTGAAAATTGTTCACATTAAAAAAGAAAAAAACATTTTTTTGAAAATAAAAGGAAAGCTTTATTCAGCAAATCGTTAAAATATGAAGTACATTAATATTTGATCTAGTAAATGAATTAAACATATCAAGAAAAAAACATGTGCATCTTATTGTGCGCTTCTGCTCATCACAGAAAGTGAACTACGCCTGCTGCTCAGTAGTGGTCAGAGGTATGTCTATTCTCTTCCACTAACACCTCCAGTTCCATGGAGTTTTACAAGTACTTTTGGCCACTCCATCCAAACTCTCCAAGGCAGTAACCGGTAAAACACGCAAAACATTAATTTAAACGGTACCTCCTCCAACATGTTTGCACCTGATGTTATTCACGAAATTATTCTTATTAGATCACAAGCAAACCAAACGTGCAATCTTTTAGAATGCTCGAGCAATTTAGCAATCGCTACATGAGATCTTAGTAAATCATGCCCTGAATGTGGCAGATATAGGCCTCTAAATCTTGCCTCCTGCATCTGCAGTGCTCCAATGACTCCGTTTTGGCAGCGATGTTTCATCCCATGGATGCCAACCTGATTGTCACAGTTGGAAAATCTCATATCAACTTCTGGACCATGGAGAACAGCATACTCAGCAAGAGACAGGGCCTGTTTGAGGTACAACTGCTTCAGAAATGAATCACACTACACTCTTAACTAAAGGCATTTATCCAGGCTGTGGTTAAAACATTATTACAAGGCACAACCCGGGAGGGTAACCAACAGCCTCGGAGTGGATTCTCAAATTTTCTTACTTTTTGTCTCTGTAGAAGCATGAGAAGCCAAAGTATGTGTTGTGTGTGGCGTTTGCTGAAAACGGAGATGCCATTACAGGAGACTCAAGTGGAAATATCTACGTGTGGGCCAAAGGTTAAATCTAAATTAATCACAATAATGCCATGTTTTTGCTGCTCACTAATGTATGAATTTGTTAAGTTAGCAGTGTTGTTCATGTCCGTAGAAGAACACGTGTAAAAAATGTGTAAAAATATAGGCAAATAAAAGCAACTTTTGAGGTTATGGGTCATTACTTAAGCTAGTAAAGATGAAAATGCTGTACTACTTACTGAAATCAGCAGAGTAGATAGATAGATTATTATCGCCATCATTACTTTAAAACTGGTGGGAAAATGTTCTCAAATGCTGTTAATGTTGTTTTTATTTGTTTTCTACAAAAATCAATAGCTTTGAAATATAAAATGATAAATTGGAGACAAAGTCCTCTGTGTTCTCACTTCCTGCATGTTCTGATTGACAGGTAGTAACCGCATCAGCCAGAAAGTGTTGGGGGCCCATGAGGGCGGGATTTTCTCTGTCTGTGTTCTGAAGGACGGCACCATGGTGTCTGGAGGGGGAAAAGACCGCAAGGTGGTGCTGTGGGGTCATGACTATAGAAAACAGGCCGAGATGGAGGTGAGGGAATCAAAGTGTCTGAGCTTTATCTGTTCCATCATTCTCTAGATGAGTTATAAATACAAGTGCAGCTAAATTAAGGGGATGATGGTCTCAATTCTGATCAGTTTACACATAAACACAATATAAATTTTTTTCAAAATGTGTTTAAAATGTGTTTAAAATGTGTTTAAATGCTTTAAATACAGTATAATCCTCCACAGTTTTGGTCTTCAAATGGGGTTTTATTACCTTTAATGTTTTCCTGTATCTGGACATTATCATTTTTTCATAAACGTGATAAACTTGTCAGACCTGGTCTGATTTTCTTTGAGCTCCATCTTGAAAGTGTGTGAGGTGCCTTAACTAGAACAGGTGAGCTTCCTGACGCTATCTGCGTGTCCAGGTGAGCGAGTCGTTAGGTCCTGTTCGAGCTCTGGCTGAAGGAAAAACTGGAGAGCTCTTCATAGGAACCACCAAGAATGCCATCATCCATGCCGCCTTCCCTGACACATTAACTCCTATTGTACAGGTACACACCTGATGGGCACATTCCTCATTTGAGTAAAGCTCATAATGTTTTAATGGAGGATTCTAACAAATATTCCACTTCTTTCAGGGTCACACAGATGAACTGTGGGGTCTCAACATTCATCCCTCTATGGAACAGTTTGTCACCTGCGCTCAAGACGGACAGGTTCACCTCTGGGACACTAACTCCCATCAGCCCCTCTGGAGCAAGACCATCGAGGTAGCTGGTCTTTAAAATCAAATCATAACAAGCCTTTAACAGACTAATGAGGAAGTTAAGCATCCAGAATACACTAAATATCAATCAAAGTTTAAATACTTAATTGATTGACCTCAGCACAGAACTAAAAATATTCAAATGTGCCACAATAGTGTGAAAGACCAATTCTGGAGAGCCAGGTTTTGCTCATTACCATCAAGTAGGTGTGCCAAACTATAATTTTAACAAACAGAAAAACAGAAAAATGTATTATCTGTTTGCTGTTTCAAGTATTTGTTGGCCGTAGCGTTTTTTGGTGTCTTAGGAAATCACTGTGTTGATTTCCTATATTCAGTATGATGTGTCGTAAATCAAATAGACCGATTTTATCGTTCGTCTATTCTCCTGTGCTCCAGGATCAAGGACGGTCTGCGGGTTTCCATCCCAGCGGGGCCGTTCTGGCTGTGGGGACGATGAGTGGAAGGTCAGCCTCATGTACAGTTCAGACCACTGGCGGAGTATAGATATATGGTTTAAAAAGAAAACGGATACTCAATTTTCCCTGAAGAGCAGTGTATAAAGACAATTATATATAGAATTGTGCTATCTCATAGCAAATATGAAAAGAAGAACATCTTGAACTAGACTGACCATTGTGACCATAAATGCTACTCTGAAAAATATTATTACATTTATACATTTTACTAGTTAAAAGAAGAACAATAAACCTTGCGAGCATGTGCAGTTTCTGTGATGGTCATGTTCCCTTTATTTGTCATGTGTGGCAGGTGGTTGGTGCTAGACACCGACACCTGCGATCTGGTTTCTAAGCACACCGACGGCAACGAGATCATATCCAATATCAAGTACTCTCCAGGTAAAACATCAAGGGCCAAGGTCCATAAAACACACTCGGTAGATACATTCAGGCCGTAGCTGCTAGGACATCAGAAAGTTTACCTTTTATGTGTTAACTCCTCACCCTAACCGTAACTCTGGTCTCGTTGCGTCTTCAGACGGAAACTTCCTTGCTGTTGCTTCCCATGACAACTTTGTTTACATCTATGCGGTGGCAGAGAATGGCCGAAAGTACAGCCGTGTGGGAAAATGCATCGTAAGTCTACGTCCTCAGATAATCAACCTGTTTCAGAGCTCATATCTCAAGTCGCTTCAAAACTTTAAAAAATCAAAAGAGGTTCATCCCAGGGTAAACATTGAGAGAACCACCAATTCTCACTCCCCTCCATATCAATGGACCAATTACAGTCACCCGTTCACCTTTATTGCTTTTGTATATATTGCTATATTTTTGTTTTATTATTGGACCTCGAGAGGAAACTGTAGTACCCGGTGTGAACCAACACAGAATGCAAAAGCCACACAGACATGACCCAAGGTCTGAGGTGGACTTGAACAAGGAGTCCCATATTTATTCTTTTAAAGACCAACAACAATAATTTTCGATGTAAGGTAATGAATATTTTTTAAAGAAATTAATTTTAGCCATCTGGGAGCTGTTCTCTATATGATGAATAAGAAAACACACTGACCTCTTCCTCCAAAGTCAAAGTTTTAACGAATATAAAACATTCATATGAAATTGAATTTTGACATCTTTTTCTATGAAAATGTATATTTTGGTTTGTGAGTAACAGACGCTCTTCTCTTCTACCCAGGGCCACTCAAGCTTCATCACCCATCTGGACTGGTCGACAGACAGCCAATACCTGGTCACCAACTCTGGAGACTATGAGATCCTCTTCTGTAGGCTCGCTGTCTTTGTGAACTCTGTCACTCATGTTTCAAGATAAAAAATGGACTTTTGACTTGTTTTACACTTCACAGAGCATGATGTTGTTTTTCAGGGGAAGCAACCAGTGGTAAACATGTGACTGACATGGACACAGTGCGAAACCTGAAGTGGATCCCTTTCACCTGCACCCTTGGATTTAATTCCTTTGGTAGGCCGACATTTTTAACCACCTTTGATTTGATCATTATCATCCCCCTTAACATCAAAAATATGATTTTCCTGGAATGACCATTGATCAGTTAATGAATTAACTTAATTTTTAATTGTAAGTTTAATATATAATAAGTTTTGTGTTTTCTTGATGAAGAAGTGTCAATAGTAACCTGTGATGAAAACCACAACACAGAATCTGGATGAAACCTTAAATATGACATGAAGTGAATCGTAATGTTAAACTGTTTTCTCACCCTGTTCACCAACTCCTTTTTTTTCCCCCACGAACTCTCCTTTTTACTTGCCTGGCAGGAATTTGGCCCGAAGGAGCAGATGGAACAGACATCAACGCTGCGTGCACTTCATATGATGGGTCCCTGCTGGCGTCGGCCGATGACTTTGGCAAAGTCCGGTTGTTCTCCTTCCCCTGCTCTCAACCAAGGGTCAGTCATGGTCTCACACAGAACACACAGGCGTCCGTTTGTGCGTGAGCACAGTCGGAATACACACTGTAATAACCGACTGAGCCACATTGTTTCTCTGCCAGCATCATCATTAAGGGTTGAAGAAAACTGTATAAAACAATTAAAGCAGCAGAAATAATAAAATACCCACAAGATCTTAATGTACCTTCACTAACAGACCTTTAATTTTGTACAGTTGAATGGAGCAGTTTATGGAGTTTACCATTCAGCTTATCTGAATGGAGCCATAAACTGCCATTCAGATAAGCTGGTTTCCATAAACACTGTAAATTGCTGCAAGTTGCAGTTCCTGGCATGAAACTCTACTAACTAAAAAACCTACAGCAGGCATTAAGTTGTGCTGGGTGAAAACTTATACTAATAATAGAATTTAAATTGTACATCGGATCATCTAAAAATCAATCACTTGGACGACCACTGCCAATAATGTTCTTCATCGGGCGTCAAGGACCATCCAACTCTTTTCAAAAACCTTAGTCCTACCACAGGTGAGAAACAATAACATATGTTGCCGTTTTAGGTTGTACAGTATCCTTCATTTGTTTGATCTTCACTATGATCCATCCAGGTTTTCTACATTTTCTCTACATATTGCAGTTTTTTTATGCCGTCCAGTATTTTCCAAGAAATAAAATAGAAGTTATATACTAATGTCTTACTTTTAAATTTATTATCTTTTCACTCATAGTTATATCTGGCACATATCATTAGACTGTGAGAAACACCTTTTAGATTATGATGTTTGTCGGGTTGACAGTAAAGTTGTATTTGACTCACACACACCCACACCCACACGCACACATTTTTTCTGAAAATAATTTATCGAAATTAATCTAATAAGGAAATTCCCCTCAACATGCTAGTCACTTATTGTGAAGTGGTCACAGTTGAAAATATTTGGACAATGTCAAAGATTGATTGAAAAGGCAGACCGAAGACGAAGAATAACGTCATTATGATTTTCCCTAATTGAGATGTGATGCAGGAAGTCCAGCAGCTTCCCAGCTGATGCTGGTGTTGTCTGCTTCACCACACAGCTTCTGATTCAATCTTATTTCTTCTCTGTGTGTCATGTCTTCCCTCTGGCCCTCGCTTACCATAACAGGCTCAGAGTCACGAGTATGGTGGTCACAGCAGTCACGTGACCAACGTGGCTTTCCTGCACGACGACAGTCACCTCATCTCCACTGGTGGGAAAGACACCAGCATCCTGCAGTGGGTGGTCGCCTAGGCTATGCTGACCATCTCCATTTCTAATCGCCACTGTCAGTGACCAGCACCGTCTCTGACTCCAGTGTATGTTTCACTGTTTCATCATCCCGCCACCAGATGAAGGATCTCCTCTGTGCCTACTGCAAATTAGTAAAAGAATGCTTGACACACCCACAGATATAACACAACACAAGATGAGGATGCTTGTAATAAATTGAATGTTATCTAGTGTCCTGCGGTTTGTCATAGAATATTACTTGACACCATGCAGCAACACAAACCCAGGCAGATGGTGCTGCTGGTGACCTCACAAGAAACATGTGATCACAGCATTAGAACTAACTGTGCCTAAACTCGACTTATTCAAACCCCCTTTAATAGGATTTCCACACATTTTAAGGGACAAGTGTGTTTGTATGTTTTTTTGCAAGCTTAATTACAAAGCGTGTATACTTTACACATGTGTTGACCATTTTTAAAACATGTTACAGAGTTACCTTTATAGATTATTATCAAGTGGGTAGGTCCAATCAGCCAATGGTTTCTATTAATTTCAATAAAGTCTGATACAAGCCATCTAACCATCTAACCAGAATGTATCATTGCTTGTCTCATACTGAATGCATGGAAACCAGTGCTTACTGGAAATGATGAAAGCACTCTTTAATCCCTTTAAAATAGCAGCTAACCTCTCAAAATGGTGAGCTGATGTAAAGTATACATTGTTTTAAATAGCAGAGTTAAATCATGTGAAATCACATGACCATTTTAAGAACCGACGTAAGTTCTGCAATCCAGGTTGGCTTAATAGATTTGTGTGAATATTCCTGCAGCTGATGCTAACAGAGAGAAACCTAACACTCGTGTATGGATGTAATAAAACAGAATGTAACCAAGGTGCAATATTCCCAAGTCAACTGACATGCAAAAGATTGTGTCAGAATGTTTTCAAATGGGTGGTATTTCCTTTTAAAATGACTTTCCTCGGCCTGATATCCAAGCTCTTAAGGTGCAGATGATTTTTACGTATTAAGAGTTACAGATGCTGTTGGAGATATTCAGTGGTTGTTGGTCCCGAGCCTCTCCTCTGGGCTAATGTTTGTGATTATACAACTGCTGTGACTGTGCTGAAAGCAGTAGATGGCGCTACAATGCAAGAGAATGAGCATGACTAAGGCAGACCTCCTGTTATAAAAGGTCTCTAAAGTAAATATATATATATATATATGCAGTGTATAAGACTGGCAGTGTTAATATAACAATTATGATGGATGTGATTTAATATAGATATATATCTATATATAGATATATATATATATATCTATATATATATACAAATAAGTGTATATATATATTTCTATATATATCTCAGTATATAGATATATATCCATAGATGTATATCTAAACCTGTGGCACTTTTAGTGATTGACAGAAAGGTACTGTAGGCTGCTGTGCTGTTGAAGTGAGCTTGAGCTGTGCTTTGTCTTCTGTTTTATTAATAATAAAGTTTTTACCCTCATGCTACCTGGAGGCTTTTGTTCTTGCTTTGCCAGAAATATCGTATAAGGTATTTTAAGAAATGATCTCGATAGTGTGAATGTTATAAATCTTGATTTATTTTTTATGTCATTAATTAGGACTAATCTCTTAAACTCAAAACAAAAACTCTTCCATTCCATTTATGGGAAGTATTTCCAAATGACAAATTGGTTTCTTCCAGTACCAATCAATCATTTTGGTCTAACTTAATAAACTTGGGTTTGGTTAATATTGATGCAACTTCATGACATGGAATAGGTCCAGCTTTCTTTAGTAGGGTCGGCCCAATTAATTTTGAACTTGTAAAACTACCCAAGTAGTAATTAAAGTAATTTAATTTTAATGCAGCTGATTCTCTCAAGTGTTGATAATGGGAGGTGGATTCAGGAATTCAGCTACTCTTCTAATTTCTTGATTTAACCTGGATGGTTTAGTCTATAGATATTTTTTTTAATTGTTGTATACAGTTATATTTGAATCCTTGAGGTGACCACTTAAAAGGCGTGGTATGCTCCAGTCAGTTATTTAAAGAGAGTATATCACTGTTTGAATCCGTTGGATGTGATGAGAATAACAAGATATCATCAGCGACTAAATGTATTGTTTGTATTGCCTGACCCACCTTAATACCTCTGATATTTGGATTTTTTCTAATAGCCTCTGCTAAAGGTTGTATGACCAGAACAAACAGCAAAGGGCTGAGAGGACCGCCCTGTCTGCCGCCCCTAAAGAGTGGAAAGGTGGTGATCCTGACCTGGGGCTTAAAATATAATGTCTTCACCCAATTTAAAAAAAAAAGACTTTCCGAACTTAAATCTGGAGGGGACTTGAAAAAGATATGGATTTCCACACATTTTAAGGGACCAGTGTCACCTTCCAGTCGATCAAAGACCTTTTCAGCTTGTAATGAAATGGCCAAATTTGGATCATGTCTCGTATTTGCAATATTTTTAATATTAAATAATAATCTGTTATTAATCTTTTATGATAATCTGGTTTTTAGTAGAGGTACGGTTTAATACGAAGCCCGTTTGATCTTTGTTTAAAAGTGAATGCAAGTATTGCACAAGATTAATAGAAGTGAAATTGGAGATTATGTCGCTATGATGAGCATTTCAGAGGGTCTTTATTCTTTTTATGAATTACAGTAATGATGGCTGTAGAAAATGAGTCGGTCAAACTTTGGGTTTTATAGGCCAAGTCCAGGAGCTTCATATGGGGAGGTAGGAGCATGTCTCTAAATTCCCTATAGAATACTGGTGGAAAGCCGTCGTCACCAGGCGATTTGTTTGATTGAAGAGAGGATATGGCCTTGTTTAATTCAATAGCTGTAAATTGTTTATCTAGATGTTCACAGGCTTGGTTTGTGAGATTGGTCAATTTTATGGTGGAAAAAATTATCCATCTCCATGTAATCTATTGACTATCTTTGGTTCTTGAGCTTTTCAGTGTATTTAGCTGCCTGACCAAGAACTTCTCTTCTTTGTCTCCAAGCTCCTAATATTTCTGGTTGAATTGAGCGATGGCTCGTTCAGCCCTATGGGTATAAAGGGTGTTATATTCAAGTTCAAGGATAAATTTGACGTCGTAAAAAGGCCTTTAGGGTGTCCCATAATATAAAGTCGGCAATTAGTATCACAAAGAATTTTGATTAGGTCCCTTACAAACTGGCAAAATTCTGATTGCTTCAAAATAATTGGATTTAGGCACCATCTACAGGTCCTCTTAACTCCATCTGAAGTTAATATAGAGAGAGATAGAGCACAATGGTCAGAAATGAGTCTAGGCGGATTTTCCACCTCAAACCCTCTATGTGTGGCTTGCTCAGATTATTAGAAAATAATCGATTCACGTGTGTGAGTTGTGGTGGCAGGAATAAAAGGAATAATTCCTATTTTGGGGATGTAGTTGTCTCCATATGTCACATAAATTAAGATCTTTCATAAATGATAAAGTAACTGTAGCTGCCTTCGTCCAGTGTGGTAGATAGTTTGAAGATCAATCTAGTACGGGTTCTAAGCAGGAGTTAACCTCCCAACCCTATTAATATAGCCCCGATACCTTCCACCACCCTAAAGATTATTATATCCTCGATTAAGGGGTGGTCATCATAATTGGGCGCGTATATATCAAGCAAGGTTCAGAATACATATTGCCCTGTATCAAAATATATCTTCCCTGAGGATCAGTTACTTTTTATTAATTAAAATGATATTACCTCTAGCCTTGGAGTAAAGGATAAAGGATAAATGGGCCCACCCATTCTCTCCCATTTAATGTTTTGTGCTCTTACATTGTCAAGTTACTTTCTTGTATAAAAGCGATATTAGTTTTTTGTTTTCACAGGTACTGGAGCACTCTTTTATGTTTGACAGGACTATTAAGTCTGTTGACATTAAGCGATGTAAATTCACTTTATTACTCAATATATCTCATATCGTTTGAATAAACCTGTGGATGACAGAGTGTTGGTGTAGCCCCTCAAGAAGTAGAAAAATCCAACAAATATTGAAAATAAGAAAAAAAATTAAAACAACCAACAAAAAACACCTGAAAAGGATACTGAATTTGCCTCATTGTAATTGAACTGCAGAAAAATATATGAATACCAGCATTTACAATCTGTATTCTCTGAGCAATGGAGAAGATAAACGTCAGTCTTTGTGTCAAAATAGCTGACTGTAGCAGCCATAATGCATCCAGGCATGCTGCAACATCCGTGAGTCTCTGTAACCAGCCTGTGGGTCAGTCAGGAGGGTCCAGACTCAATCAATGACCGACAGTTCTGATTAGGACTAGGTGGTACAATCTCGTGTTTGCACATAGCGAGATAAGAGTTGAGCTGATGTTTTACTGCGATGGGGAAGTAGCTGTTGTTATGTGGGAGGGGCAGGGTGTTTAATATCAAATATCATGGAATGTCAGATTCACTATTATATCACCCGATCTAGGTTGGATTCAGTGGCTTGAATGTTCTAAATATCAGGATTATTGGTTGTTTCTGCCCCTTAATGAAGGACACCCTCCCCTGAGGTGGCCCTCCAGGGTGATAAGTTCCAGAGCGTATCCCACAACCAATTGGATTTAATTTTTATCCCAAAAAGCTATTTTTCTGCGCTATAGTTGTATTAAACTGCTATGACTGTGTTATTAAATCTGTATTACTGTCACCAAAATGGGCTGCTTTAAACATGCTTAATAAACATACAGCTTAGCATTAATTGCATGAAAGACATTTTTGTACTCACCACTTCTATGAGTAGACTGGATTTTAGCACCGTTAGGGTAATCCGATCCACCAAGGGGAGCTAGAGGATCTGGTTAGCCAGCTATTTTGAGGTATCTTCTTCCTAAGGCACACTGGTACTTGAGAATTTTGATTCTGTAAAATATTCAATACGCTATAACAGACAGATAGTGATGATGCTGATAGCTGAGTTGTCCATATGTGTGTTTTGTCTTTGAAGGGAAGATGATCTCAAAGGGCTGAGTTCTCTAATGCAAGGAGGAACTGTTTAGGCGATGTTCAGCAGCAGCCAGCGAGGTCAGGTCATGTTGGAACTGGTCACCATGTTCTCTGTCAAAAGCTGTTCGGTCAGAGCGAATGGAGGAAGATCCCACAACTCCTCACAATGTATACAATCTTTTGTGTCACATTTTGAGTTCATTTCAAGTGTTGAGTTTCTCCTTTAGTTACTATCAACGAGTTAAACCTATGAAATCAAATGAGTTGTTAAACAATAAATACTACCCACTAAAGCTTCTGCAGATCCGGACTGTGAGCTGAGACGCAGAAAGTGCATAAAATGCAACGAGGTGAATTAATGGACACAAACAGAACTTAACTTCGGCGACTTTAGTTGAGTCTTTTTTTCATGTAAAAAAAATGTGTTAACCTCAGGTAAAATGTCCAGTATCTCTATTTGAGAGGTGACATTATAGAATTATCGTGTCAGAGCATGAAGTAGAGAAAAAAATTGAAATAGAATAAAATCAATATTTATTGTTATATATTACTGATTTTTCAAATTATTATTTTTATACATATATTTACTATGGCTCCTTGACTTGATATTGTCCATTACAGTCTTCCAGATTATCCACTTCCTTCTCTATTTGAGACTGAATAGTTTTACCACTTCCTTAGTGGTAAAAATAAAAAATCAACAAGTAGTTTACAGGAAAGACTGACAACATGACCATTACCAGAACAAAAATGACCCCACTAAGAGGAACGAGACTCAAAACATCCTTAACTTGGAGGGGGAAAGGTTAAAGAAGACAATAACACTGAGGCTGCTTCACCAGGAATGCTTGCTATATATAACTATATTATGTGTGTTTTGGTGGAGATCTCTACTACGGGTCAGGGTCGCTCACCGTGCAGGAAGTAACTGGGATTTATCATTTGAGGAGCTAAATGTCGATGCGCCCCCCTCTCTTCTCTTATGTATATTTGATTATATTATTATTTATAGTATACTATCTGACAACCTTTTTATGTCTGAATTTGTTTAATGTCCTCTCCAAGAATAAAAAAAAGGAAAATGTATTTCTTTCCATATTTGATTTCTTTAGGCTATTTATTAATTTATATCTTCGATATGCTAGATCAACCATAAAATGACAAATCTTTTGATTTCGCATGTTTCAAACTGTAAAAAAAGAATCAGACTTAAAAGATTATTTCTTGATGAGATTTTGTACGTTATGGAAAATAGTCAGTATTAAGTAGATAAGCTCAACCTTATAGTAAAACATATTTTTAGAAAACTATGTCACCCTTATTAGACTTTTTTGGTTGCATCAAGTTAAATAACTGTCTTTTGTAAGTCTTCACATGCTTTAATATTCCAAAAGAAATCCTGCTTATCAAATTGGCAATAACAATGTATATTGTATATATGTATATTGATGCCTCCTCCTCTGTGGCCGCTTTTGCCTGTGGTGTCCCCCAGGTCTCCATCCTTGGTCCCTTATACTTTAGCATACACATGCTGATACTGGGTCATATTATAGCTTTATATTATGAACGGTTTCAGTAAAGTGGCTCACATTCCTCGGTAAGAAACTAGTTAGTTAAACCAAACAGGACGTTAAAGGGTTGAATTGACCCATCTTGCTTTGTTGAGTCCGAATTACTCAGGATAGGTCAGATGTATTAGTGATGTATTGTATGTTTAAATGATAAGCATGTTTTATGTTTATGAAAATAATCATTTGTTTTGTTGCTTGTATTCCGTCTTTACATTCAAAATCCTTGTGCATTTATTAAATATAAAGTAATTACATATGTAAACATACTTAATAACTTTCCATCTGGGCGTAACTCCCCAGCCTTCAGACAAATGATCATCTATGGGAGGTTCAGTGCAAACATTTTTTTTTCTACATTGCACTCATATCAAATTACTAGAAACACACACACCCACAGACACAAACAAACACACGCAAACACATGTCATGTGAGTCATACCATATAGTATTTTGTTGTAATCATAAAATATAGCAGATTAATATTCATACTTTCCGACGTTCATCCAGTACGTAGTTAACAAATAAAGCTGTTTTATTTTTCCTAAATATTCGCTCAACACGTTGTACGATAAAGGTATTAAAATAATTATCAAAGCAGTTCACTGACAGTTAACTGTTTTGATACTTATTTTCACTTGAGCACAGATTTTTGGCTACAAAAATGTTTGTAGATATTGTACTTTTATGTAATGTTCTAAAGCAAAACTAAAGTAAACTGTTTACTATTCCAAGATTACTTTGCAATGTTCCTGTTATTTTCAGTAAATTACAGTAAACAAACAACGGTTCTCTACAGTTGAATTTATAGTGTACAAAAATGTGTGCTGTGACGTCATGTTCTTTGACACCTTGTCTTTTATGGTGAATTTCTGGCAGCCGCAGCTCCAAGTATTTTACCGTAAATGACACAAACCATTTTTTACAGCCCAGTTTGTATTTTGAGAGGATCATACTGTAGATGGAGATGATGCTCTGCTGGAGCTGGGGTTTAGCATCACATGAAGGAACAGGAAGTTCTGTGCCATATACTTAAGAGGACTCGTGCTCAGCACAACATTGGAGTGGAATAAATGTGAGTCAGAACTTTTATTCATTGATTTTCACTGTAAGGCAGAGGACAGCACATGGCGTCAGTTGCTGCTCTAGTCATAAGACTAAAAATATTTCTTAGCATGAAAGTGAAGAGATCTCAAACATTTCAAAAGCTTTGATGAGAACAATGAAAAAATGCGGCTCATGACACTTTAAATTGTATTTTTTTGATTTTATCGGTATAACCGTACAGAAAATCATTTCAAGAAGAAAAAAAATGAATACGCTGCAAGTTTTTTTTCTAAGTGGAAACATGTCGTGAGAACAGAAGAACTCGGAGTTCTTCTAATCAAATAACACAGAGTGGAATATTATGATTGTCTGGGCTCTCAACCCAAAATGCACAACCCTGAGGCTGCGAACATACACACACAAACATACACGCACATACACACGCGCATACACACAAACATACTCACACACGCTTACTCATACACATGTATACACACTTACACATACACACGCATACACACACAGAAACACCCATTCTCTCATACACACACAAATACGCTCGACGCTTACACACACATACTCACTCACACAAGCGTACACACACAAGCATACACGCACTCACACACACATGCTGTCACTCGTGGTGTCCCTTCAACAAACCATTAATGAATCTCATTGCTATACAGTTCTATGAGCAGTGGTGAATAGTAACTAAGTACATTTACTCAAGTAATTTGAGGTACTTGTGCTGATCGAGTATTTTGATTTTATGCTACTTAATACTTTTACTTCATGATATTCGAGTAGGAAATACTGTACTTTCTACTCAACTACTATCTGACCGCTGTAGTTACTAGTTACTTTTCAGATTAAAATCTTTCATACACATGTTTACAAATGTCTTGATGTTAAGTGTTTGTGATAAACAGAATTATTTATGTATGTGTTTGAGAAAATTTCCCTACTTCTTATAAATGTAAAACCAGTTAAGATGAACTTTAACTGCTGCAGCAGTACAATACAGAAGGTCTACATAATAATGCAGCTGGAGTAGTAATCCAAACATAATTGTGAAACACTGCATCATTGAATAATGAGTACTTTTACTCTGTTAGGATTCCCAAACTCTCCTGTAATATGTGGGAATGCTTTGCTGCTTCAGGACAGCTTTCCGTAACTGAGGGACGCTTGAATTGAGTGTCAAGCCATCAGTTTGTGAGTAAAAACTCATGCACACCTGAGTTGTGCATCAGCCAGACCATGATCCCAAGCAGAAGTGTAAGCTCATGTGCAAATGTTTCAAAAGGAATAAAGTGAATGCTTTGTGGCGGTCTAACCAATAACTGGACCTGCATCACATTGATCTGAAAACTGTATTTCATGCTCACAAACTGTCCATTGCAGCTGGACTTAAGTTCTGCAAAGAAGAGGGGGGCGAAATTCAACCCATATAATGTCACTGACTGACCTCCAATTATCCAATGTTTGGTTGTAGTTGTTACTGTTCAAGGTGGCACAAACTTTTAAGTTCAAGGCTGAAGTAATTTTTTCTTGCTGGTGATTTTGATAATTTAATAAACTTTCTGCCTTTTGTAAAGTTGTCATTCAAAACTTGCATATTGTCATCTGTGTAGTATGTTACTGTTTTGTATGAGAGACATCGGTTCACCACTTTTTACGCAGCACTGTTAATATATATTATCAATTTTTTTTTATATATTGGTGTTTTTTCTGCAGTCTGTCACTGCGCTGCAGTCTCATCTAGATCTTGTACTCTTAAATTCTACATGTTCTAATTGTTTCTCTGTCAGGATAACACAAGCTGCCTCAAGTCTGACTGATCAGCCGACAAAATGATATCTGCAACAATGTTTGTATTCTTAAGAGGAATTATAACGTATTTCGTATCTACAAAAGTAAGACCATTTCATGCGTCAGATGTTTTAAGCTTAATTTCAGTCTTGTTTGGTGCAGTTTAGTACTACGGTGTTTGATGGCGTTGTGATGCGGTTCATGCACTCATTACACACCAGTGAAAGAGGAAATATGTCTTTCCGAGATTATAATTCAAATAATTTGATCCTAGTTTTCATGACCTACTGTTTTAATTGATATGATTAAGCATTAAAATAAAATAGCAAATCATGTTTTTGGATATGGCCCCAAAATAATGTTCAATATTATGCCAAAAATATGTCAACAATCTCTGTATAAAAAAAATGTATAAAAAGAAAAAATGGTATCAACTAAACATGAAATGTCAACAACTAAATATATTATCTTGTCTTGTGGAGAATTAAGTAGCAGCTCCCTTCTGTGTGGGTGTGTGTGTGTGTGTGTGTGTTTACATCGTCTGCCAAGATGCTGTGTTTGTAATAACATAAACATCAATTCATATCTCAGACACTCTTCATAACAACATCAGAGGGAGAGGGAGAGTTTAAGGAATGATGGAATCAAACATCAAGTTCAAGAGTAAACATAATAAACAATTTAAACCATGCACATGCACAGTCATGTGAAATATTCCTATATGTAGTTAAGAGTTGCCTCTCAAATAAGTTGAGAGGCAACAAAAAATAAATAGGTCAATAATGCAATGATTGGTGAATTCTGCTTATTCTACGTTGAATTAAAGGCAGTATAAAGAAAATATAGTTCATATTTTTTACTTAATGTTTATTGGTACATTCATTTATCCAATCTATTATCGATTCCTGCATTATATTTTTGGCATGTGAAGTTATATCGAGCTGTGTGTTGGGACGCTGACTTAACACCAAGCTAAACTACAGTCAGTGAAGAGAGACGGAGTTGAGTGACACTTTACTGTGACTCTATATTGACATTGAGGTGAATAGACATTGCCTTTATGATGTTTGGATATGGAACAGACTTTCGTATGTGGTGATCACCTTTATGATCAACTACAAAGGTCCTTTCAAGATCGGCCATGAAGTATGACGTCATAAAGGAAACACCGACTTGACAACTCGAACTAAACAACTGCCGTACAGGCAGCACAGCATGAACATGTTGAAAGCATCACCTTTGAAGAATAAGGGATGTAGTTACACTAAAGTGAGATTTAGTTACACTACAGTAGTTAAACTGTAATTCATCTCCGTGTCTTTTAAAGGTCCAATTAGTAGGACTCCGGGGGATAAATCAAATATAATATTCTTAATGACTTTGTTTTCATTAGTTTGTAATTGCCTGAAAGTAATAATCTTTGTGTTTCCTGTGTGTGTGGGTCCTTCATATCTTGATAAGGCTATAGTTTCCTCTTCAGTAAAGTCAAACATATTGCTCTCCCATGTTTATGCAGTAGCCCAGCAGGGAAAAACGGAAAACGGCCTTCAGTGACATTCTTCGGCTTTCACAAGGAATCTAGACCTGTGGTATCATCCCCCACAGCAAAGGTGTATCGCAGAAAAGTCCCCAATCCCCTTCGTTGTACAAGCAAAACCCCGGACTGTGCTTTTCATTGAAAAAACTTCTCCTAGTGAGTAAAATATCATCTAATAGAGTGAAATATGATATACAAGATAGATCTCCTTGATTCGATTCATATACACCAAATTTGGACTAAATTGGACAAGTGGTAATGTCAAGAAAACAGTGTTTTTCGTAAAAAAAAGAAATCCCCTTGGTGAGTAACTAACAGAGTAAAATTTTATATAAAACAAGACACTTCTTAAGAAGATTAGGAGGTTATGTTCGAAAAAGTGCATTATGAAAAAGGCTGTACCTAGTGAGTAAAGTATAAACTATTGGACTGACATATACAAGATAGATCTCCTCAAGTTGATTTGTATGCATTACATTTGGAGTAAATTGGAGCAACAGTTTAGAAATTAGAATCCAAAAACTTTTGGAAATAAAGTTCGCTCTCGTCACGTTAATAAACAAATAACCTTTCCCAAATCAAACCACTTTTTCCTCACTCTAGGATCTATGTTGGTGTAAAATTTGAAAATAATCAATGAATCAGTTTTGAGTTATCGCTTAGACACGAAGGATCTGTGGGGGCAACGATGATGATTCTATACTATACCGACTTTTCCGGGATGTACATATTCTTCAAGTTAGCTCAATCAAGAGACTAAAAAACTTCAATGAAGTCGTGATTTGAATGACTGAGTTTACATTGGTTTTAAGAAGCACAACTTCATTTAATTTTGGCATTTTTCTTTAGTTTCAAGGTCCGTCTAGGTTTTCCACTGGCAAGAGTTTCAGGCTCGCAAAGTAAAATCAATTCAGCCCACTGGCTGAACGTCAAGCTCAATCTAAGACAACAGGATTATATTTGAGAATATTTATATTCTTTCTTGTTTTTGCTGTTTGGACAGAAATCAAAGTTTTGAAGGTTACACTCGTTCCTTGTCCTTCTTGACATAGTACAAACTGGAATGGACTGCATGCAGGTCGGTCCTTTACCCAACTATGAAGCCGAGCCAAAGCCCGTAGGTTCTAACATAACATGCCCCAATGATGACAAATGCCATGGGCAATGCACCCTTATATACCATCATATATAAAGGCTTTTATAATCTTTGTGCTGGTAGGAATCTAGACTGGACATGATGCCCCAATTTCCAAAACAATAATTAGTGTGGACTTCCACAGCAAACTTTTGCATGTTGTTGGAGTCAATCTCAGACAAGCTCCGGCACAGAGACGCTTCATTCCTCAATGCTGCATTTTGTTTTAATTTTTGTATTACATAACCTACAAACTTTTTTAGAGTTGGAGTTGAATAGTATAAGGCCTATGTAATACATGTTCTCAGTTCTCTGTTTCTGCATTGACAAGTGTTTATTGTCCAGAGGGTGTTCCACGGGACAACACATTCTTGCAGCCGTGATAATAAGAAGAAATCCATTAGTTGACGTTGATGGTTGAAGATGAGATTGCTGTATGGGACGACAGAACATTAAACACAGGAGATCAATGTTTGTCCTCCCCATCTACCATCTGGTTCTTAACCCCATCATTCTCTGTCCTGAACCAAGAAGCACTTATGATTGGAACCCTGACCTGAAGAACATAACTTACAACCCAAACAAAAAATATCTCCCTAAATAATCCAGACATTTTTGAGTCTAATGTCGAGATGTATTTTACATATTGGACCCAGGAGCCGATTTAGAAACCAACATGAGAAAATGAATTTTAAGAAAAAGGGGGCAGGCAAAAAGATTGGATGTGTGGCTGGAGGGGGAGGTGGAGGTGTGAAAGGAGGTTTGAGAGGAGGTTATCAGGAGAGCTGGTTCGCTGGGAGCTCCTGACCGCAAGGAACAACGAGTTAATACACAGGGATAAAATCTCATGAGGAATAAAAAAGAACTCTAAAATTATCTGAGCAGGTGATCTACCCCTGATGAGACACTAAGTAGGTTTACATGGACAGCCTAATTCTGAATAGATTCTCCTATTAGATAGTAAAGAAAATGCTGAATGTAAACACATCTTTCCGAAAGAAAAGTTGCTTTATGAATGTGATTTCATTCCTTTGCAAGGAGGTAGTTTGAGCCAGGAATCGGGCTATGCCTCCACTCAGACACACATGCAAAGATGCAACAGTACGTCACGCAGGATAGAACACACCACAGAGTCACCAGATCGTTGACGGGCTGTGAAAACCCTTGGCATCTCTGGTTTGATAGGATATCCTGGGTGATAGCATGGCTTCTGAATATGTGTACAACCAAAAGAACTGCTGTCTCTGTGGCTGAAGGTGACTTTGGCAGAGGAACAAAGAGCAAAGCCTTGGAGAACCTGTCTATGTGACAAATTACACAGCAATGAGGGATCAGGGTCCACTATGAACAGGAAGGTAACGCAGCAATCTGGCTGGGAGCTGGTGTGAGGCTTTACTGCAGTCAAAGATGAAATCCAGACAGTCTTTGGAAATGGTTGGCTAGCAGAGGTCTGACGAAGGCATGTGCGGCGATGGCCGGAAAATTGGCTTGTAGGAATGAGACACTGGAGCACCTGAGACTGTGGAACAAACAGATGGTTAGGAGAAAGGTTACCTGGATCCTTCTGAGCATTTTGGGCTTCCATGGAAAAGGTTCTCCATCTTCTTTGTGGCGGAATAATTGCGGGACGATGGCGTCAGGTTTCTGATTACGTGATCCATGGTGGTTTGTGAGGATAAAGTTGAGTCTAGCTTGAAACAGCGCCCTGTGGACCAAGCATCTTGGCAGAGCAGACGTATTAATGTTTTATGATCTGTCCAGGGAATAAGAGGCTCCATCGGCCCGTGTCTCCATTCCTGGAAAGGCCAGGAACGCAATGCTGTGAAACTTAACAGAATTGAAGCAAATGGTCTAAAACACAAATCTAGTCCTAAAAATGGCATAGAAATACCACAGAACATCTAAGAAAAGTTCTGATATCAATCCACAGCATAAACATAAATATAAATGAACAATGATACACAGATCCCAATAAAATGTAATTTGTCAAAACTGTAGCAATGAGTGTATCAATTCTGTGTTTAGAATCTGTGTCCTAAAACACATTTGTATATTGTTGTTGAATCAGTTACATTCTTTTCATGTTTTCCAGATTTCATTCTGAATGCTGCATCTCAAAAGTAATGCTGTCAAAAAGTCGGCAATGTCACAACGCGAACCAGACGTTTGTCTGCCGTGTGATAGCATTGTGTAAGTTTGAGACTAGGAAAAGAACACAGAAACATCCAGAAAGCCCAGAGAAGAAAATTAAAAGTTAGAAAAGAGGGAGTGGAGGAGAGGGAGCACTCGGGGAGAAGGTCAAGAATGCGGATTGTGTCTGTCTATTCTCTGCGCCACCAGGGTTTCTGAGCTACTACTGACGGCCCGTTGAGCAGCATGTTGAGATATGGGGCGTTGATGAATAAAAGCGGTTGTTTGTTGCTCATCATGCAGGGTGAAAAAAAACCCCCACATGAGAATCATTTAATTTACAGTCGGTCTCTGGCGGCTGTTGTTTCAAAAGCATTGCCGTGAAACTCAGTAAGAAATTTCCCTGTGTCGAACGGCTGAGTCAGCGTATTTACAGCTATAGAAACAGACGCACACCCAGACGCAGATCACACCTACAACATTTAAACCCATGACTTTGAGTCTATATTGGGATTTTATTTATTTTTTTCATTGTAAGTAGAATTTTTTTGATAGACAACAGTAACAGGTGCTTTTAATTATCCAAAAGAATAAATCTGTTGACAGCTTTTGCTAGATGTAAGATATTTAATGCAGGTTTGTGTTAAAACACTTCCAGGAGGACGACTATTGGAGTGCACAAACATAGATTATCTAATTTCCGAGTAACCTGTCAGATGGTGGGCAGGGCATGTCAACATTTTGTCCTGAAGTTGATGTGAGGCAGGAAAATTTGGGGAATCCAGCAAAAGGATCATGGGCGCCCAAAAACTCTTTGAGGTGTGTGGAAAAAAATGTTTATTCAAGGTTCAGGGTTCAAGGTGTTTTGATTTTCCTTGGATGGCAATTTGGTTCACAGTCAGTACTAAAAAACATCAATCAAAAGCAAATATTTATAACAAGAAATAAAACACCCACCACAGATTGCGACTACAAAGAGCAATTTAAAAGGCTGATAGCAAGAGGAATAAATTACTTTTTGAACCTGTTTGGTTGCATCATGGCAGATTGTATCGTGTGCTCTGCAGGTAATTTTTCTGTTTAATAGAAAGTGACCGATGCAAGCAGATACAGAAAAGGTAGGAACAGATTCAATAAAACTGGAAGAATAACATTTTCATAAAAGTGGTATAGACTTTAAAAACACTTCCACAGAACATTAACCGAGACCTAAATGTTTGTAGCAGAAACGGCTTAAGAAGTCAATGCTGCTTCTGATGCAAAGATATCACTCACACAGTTGGAGGGTTTACATGGGAAACTTTACTCCTGTCCAAACTATACCTTTCCGAATTGCAATGTCCCTGGCCTGTTTGCATGACTTGTGATCTTTTCCGACCCGGTGTTTACATGCATCGCCTCATCTAATCTGAACACTTTCTGATATGCGCAGATGATCCACACACCAGTTCATAAGGTGGCGATAATGCTTCGATGAGATGGTGTGCCGACCGCCAACAAGCGCCCAGAAGAAGAATAAGACAAAGGGGGCTTGCGCGGAAGTGAATTTTCGCCCATCTAATCATCTAACTCTTTCAAAGTTGCAATTAATAAATCAATCTCCGATGTAGACCGGTACTGTTTTGAAGTCGCCATATTTGAAATACGTTGCGGCGCTGAAAAAACTCCGCCGGAGCATTACGTCACAACGCTGGGCATGAGCAGATACAACTTAAGCAGAGAGCTTTCCAAAACAGCGTTTACATGCTGCGACTGGCTATCGGAAAGGCTTGCCGGAAGGACATACACTACCTCCTTGCAAAGGAAAGGCGGAAAGGGCCTTTTCTTTCGGAAGGGGGTGTTTACATGCAGCCTTTTCTTTCTGATTAGGCGCCTTTTCCGAATCCATTCGGAATTAGGCTGTCCATGTAAACCCATCTAATGACGTCACAGAGCTGTGTAGGTGGCAAATGATAGTCGTTCACAATATAAGGCAGGTTGTTTTCATCACTGTTGGCTGTGCGGGTAACTCACACAAGCCTACCTACGTAAACACACTTCACATCAAGCCAATGACGAGACTTACATGTCTGGCTAAGTGGTCAACAACAAGTCTCTATAAAAGAGTGTGATAACCTCACCTGGGCCTTTCTTCCTGCATTGACACAGACTTGTGTGAGCAGCTGAGTCAAACATTTATTTGGTGACTGACTATTCTCTTCGTGCTGGGAGAAGGAGTGAGATTGGAAGTGATTGTTCGTCAACATATCAGTCAACATAAGGTCTATTGAAAAAGCAAAGCAGGGTTCTATTTTCACTTAAGAATGTACTGTAAATCCCAATCACCTGCATATCTCTGACTGACGAAGAGAGCAGTTTCATTTGAGATAACGACACTGCTACGTTGCATATTTTGCAATACTTTTTATGTATAGTTTCCTTGTTGTACATTCATGATTGGGACATTTCCAGTTATTTTTCTTTGAGGGGCTTCATGCTCTGTCAAAGGGGAATTCTTTGACAGCAAAGACTTGTATAATATACTAATAAACATGTCAGAATATCGATGTTGCATGTATTTTGTGTGGTTTGAGTCGCATTGATATGCAAGAATAGGTATATCTGAGTTCCATAAAGATGTCTTAATTCAGTTTGAATTAATTTGTATGTAGTGATATTTATTTGTAGTTTGCCGATATATTTTTTGTACTTTATTTATGTGTCTACACTGACCCAACTGGTAACACATTGTGCTGTTATATTCACCTGAACTGCCCATTACCAAACTGTGTTGCTGTTTCAAAGCATCGAATTGAGACATTTGTCTGAAATATTAATCAAACGATATTCTTGCTTACTTGTTATAAGAAGTCCTGTACGTTGAAAACACTTTGTCACAAACGCAGGCATCAAACTACTTCAGCACTCTTTGTGTACAAACACGCACGCATGCACACACACACACGCATACACGCACACATACACGCACACATACACGCACACGCACGCACGCACACACACACGCACACTCACACTCACACCACCTGATTCTGAGAAACAACACCTGCTGCCAGTTAGTTATCGTCAACTCATCGACTGAATCAACAGGATCTTGTTCAATAAGCTTCATATTATATAAATGACAATCATACACATATGTGGAGTCAGAATTTACACCTAAACCACCAAATGTATAAACTTGATAGTTAAAATGATTACATGTAATTAATTTATGTATAATTATAGATTATACATTATCTATTATTGTATTGTATTATACTATCTTCCTCATCTTCCCTCTGTCTTTTTTTGGTCCTGGTCAGTTACCGCTGGCATGACATTGGAGATCTATTAACACCACCTGAACAGAACCTCCTCCGTTCAGAATCAATGTCATTTTCAGATTTTGAGTTTCCAATTAAAGCGTCAATCGAGTAAAAACCGATCCAACATGAGACGTCAGACTAACAAGACGTATCATACCGAAGTAGGCCACCTCCGCTGACACCAACATATGACTCTGACAGACAGGAATTAGCTGTAAGGTCAAAAGTTTCTTGCTGCAACAGATAAGCAAATCAGACGTATTATCAAATTATATTTGCTTTTTTATTCAACAGCATTTATGTTGTTTTATTTACATTTGAATTATTATTATTTATGATTTGTAAAATTGTGAGACCAAAAGTACTTCACATGAATACTTCATGAAATAGGTTTGGGGCAATGAAAATCTTGTATTATTGGATAAGTCTGATAAATCAGCCCATTATTGGTATTGTAGGCTTCTGTTTTTCAAATAATTAATTCATGCAGCACTGCAGTATGGTCTGGCTCACTATCCTCTCTCCGTAAAACTTAAAGTCAAACTTAAAAACCATACTATCCATCTATTATATGTAGCCACTTATCTTGATCAGGGTTGTAGGGAGACCTGAGCCTATTACAGCTGACATGGGGCGAGAGGCAAGGTACCCCTTGGCTCAAAGACAATTGGCAAATCTTTTTGATGGAGAGCCAACCTCTGACCTCCAAGAGGCAATTTTGAATCCCTCAGTCTAAACTATACAGGCTGAAGAACTCCTTTGTAAGTAAATATCTGAAAAAGAAATGCCTTAAGATGCATAATGAATTTAAGTGCATACTCAATAGAGTTGTATTGTATCGTACCAAACAGTAGATCATATCATATCGCATTGTATGGTATCATACGGTAGATTACGTTATTGCATTGTATCATCATGTACAGGCTTTAAAATAAAATATCATATTTTATCCGAAATAAAAATTGCGGCCAATATGACGGAAGTGTCCCAAATTACTAAATTCCTCTATAGGTCAATTCAAAATTCCCAGTAAGCCATAAGAGTGCAAGGGTGAAGCCCCTCCAACCTGAAGTGGAGGAAGCTCAATAGTATTCTGCCATTATTTGATAGTCTTACTCACCATGAGAGAGTCCTGAGGGATGACAGGGGCAGCACAGGTGTCACAATAACACATTTAACATGACTCTTGCTTCCTCAATGTGTATTTTGTATTATGCATGAAGCTCACTGTTGGAGTGAAACCAATATTTCATTTATTCCTGCAGATGCCTGCATCTCCCTGGTAGCCTTACCTCAGAAACATGTTTTCTTGTAGGACTGTCCACGTCTACGTTGATCATAATGAATAATTTACCAGATGATGAGTATTTCCTCAAAATAGAAAGCTGCGACCAAACTGTATTTTTTTTCCTATTTCTGTCAGCAGTCACTGATTCAGATTTTTAAACTGTCGATAAAATCATACTATACAAATTCATTGTTTGAGTCTGTGATACTTATACTCCATATTTCCATATTTCTCCTTTTTTTGCCTTGGTCGAAAATTAAAGGTCGTACTATAAGGATGGGAGCTTCTTGAAACGTTTCTGGACTCACCTGAAGCAGCAGGTATTGAAACTTAGGATAAAGGACTATTGAACACTAACACACTCTTGTAAAGTTTTGAACACGCTGGAAACATAGTGTAAAGAAAGATGTTGCAAACATTCAGCCTTGTCCAACTTTCACAGTGGAAAACCTATGGAGTTTATTCTGCGAAGAGCAGAGATGCACTACAGAAACAACACCGTCAGATTCCAGATGAGCCACAGAATGGTCTGCCGCCAGAGCTTCATGTGCTGCCCAGATAATTTGACAAGCAGGGTGTCCAGAAAGGTGGCATGCTATTCATACACTATCCCACAATATCAATATTTTTTAGTTCATATCAATACATTTTGATTTGAATGAATTTATGTGTTTGCAAAGACTGAGATTTGTAAGACGTCACACATCACTAACGGATCAGTTAGTCACGTTTTTCATTTTCCATGTCAGATTGAGTGAGACAACAGGCTCATGTTAGGGGACAACGACTGCCTGAGAATCACATCCAGAACACTAATACTTTGACATAACAGGAAAAAAATCGTATTATTAACTTTTGCCAGGGTTTAGGACTACAAATGGAACTGGCCCCGGTCTGATTTGAAAAAGTCATAAAAGTCATTAAAAAAAAAAAAAGAAGTCATAAATAAATCAGATATGGGTCACATATAGGCTAAAAAGTCGGTTTTGGGCCACTTTTGCCTACAGTGTGTATGTAGCTTAAGAGTCAAAACTCCCTCACACACAGACAGAGAAAAAGAGAGAAAACTAACCCTTAAAACATGAAGAAAACACAACATATAACCTTGACAATAAATCAACAATATAATCAACAGAACTTAAATATGACAATCTGATCCAAGGAAATAATTATAATTGAAGATTGAACCAAAGTCACGTCGCTCTAGACCCACTGTGAAATCCCTGTTTCCACACGGGTGTAGTTCAGAGCATCCAGTGCGGTGCTGAACATCCATCCATTTTCTATGTGTATCACAGGAGTGGGAACCTATTCCATCTTACAATAAGAGGCAGGCTGCACCTTGGACAAGTCACCCGTTCATCACAGGCCTGACACGTTGACAAACGACCATTCACGTCCACAACTTGGAGTCATCACGTCAACCACATTTCATGTTTTATTCAGGGAATTCACACAACCACGCGGACATCAATCAATCAATCTTTATTTATACAGCGCCAATTCACAACAACAGTTGTCTCAAGGTGCTTTCCAGAAAGAGCAGGTCGAGACCAAACTCTTTATATAAATATCTACAGAGACCCAACAAATTTGTCCGTGAGCATGCACAGAAAAATGCCTTTTAACAGGCAGAAACCTCGAGCAGACTCAGACCGGTCTGCTCGAGGCCTACTGCCATGACCGGTCAGGTTTGAAAAGAGAGACAGCGAGACATCAGGCAAACTCCGCACAGAAAGGCTTCAGGAATTGAACTCACTAACTTCTTACTGTGAGACAACAGTTCTCACTTTGCTGCCCACATAGAATGTAGAAATACTACGTAATGCCCGCCCACATCACTACAAAAAAATACACAAAAGCAAATGTTGGCTTGAAAAAGAGGCCAAAATAACATTTTTATGTTTAGATAAGGATCCATTTGTTTGAAACTTGAGCTTTGGTCAATTATTATCATAGATGTAGGACAAGTAATTGCAATAATTTAATTATTTACAAGGCTCCGTATTTTATTGTGGGCTACATTTTCTTTCCTCCCATATCCTCACAGTACGAGAACCTCCGACATACTGATGGTGTGTGTGTGTTTGCAGAGAGAGGGAGAGAGAGAGAGAGAGAGGGAGAGAGAGAAATACCTCCTCCTCCCTCAGCTCTCTCTGTCAGTTTGCGTCTTGTCGCGCGGTGCTTGTGTCGCCGTCTCGCGCTGGTTTCTCGCGCTCTGGAGGCTGCTGAACTATTTCAGTAAGGTTCGATGACATTAAATTACTTTTCCTTTGGTAGGATACGCGCAGATTGGAGAACGGAAACGCTCCGACACCGGAATGAGTGAGTAGATCATTGAGTCTTTATTTTCACTTCTTCCTCACGTATGTGAGAGAAAGAAGAGTAACACCGTCACCTGCTGCGGAAAACTCTGACCTCAGGCTCACAAATGATCACATGGATTTACCTCAAGTCTTTACCAGGAACATGCAATTTAAATGTCTGTCTATCTATCTATCTATCTATCTATCTATCTATTTATCTATCAATCTTTTTTTGTTTTTTGTTTATGATGAGGATTAAACACTCCACTCTAAGTGTTCCTACAGACACAGCATGTGCATTATAAACCGTCAGAGGGGTTTAAGATCTCTGAGTCAATCTATAGACATTACTCTCTCCAATGACCTCTTCTATGTCTGACATCACCTCCAGGCCCAGCAGGACTGATTCTTCTTGTTTAGTGAGCATTATAGATGAGATGTGGAGCAGAACCAACTCTACTCACATGAAAAACCCTTTAGAACACAATTTACTTTGTGAAATATTTCAGTTAAAGGAGACTACATTTGACAACGTAGAGTTGAAGGTGATTTACTACTTTTCTACTTTGATTTAAATTTTTTTGCACGTCATCATTTTTTAATAGCCTGTAAATCAATGAAGTATGAGAACGTTTCAGTTTTCAAATCTCAGCCGGTCTTCCTGTCAGTGGTATTTCAAACACAAACAAACAGGGCTGAGAGTTGGAGAAAACATTGCCCTTGGCTCAGTAATTGGTTAATTAGAATCTGGTAGCGATCCAGATTTTCTTTTTTGATGATCAGTTAAATGTGAGGCTGATCAGCGCACAGAACGCAGAACGCGCAGATGATCTCATTTAACAGATATGGATGTGAGAGTACAGCTCCTAAAGTGACACGTCTTGAATGGATTATTTCCTGGCAAGAGTCTTCCTTCTCTGAGCAAAATGTGATGAGAGGGGAGAAAGCAGAAAGAAGCGACACACAGTGTGGGATGAGACCACACTGCTTAAGGGGCATAAAGGAAATTTGAGCAAATCTAATTAAGGATTGTCTAATCTTATCTAAAAGTTGATTTTGATTTTGATACTGTACAAAAATGAGGGCGACCACTCGCTGTTTTCGAAATAAATGGCTTGGGACCACCATCGGGTCATTTATTAGGATTAAACAATTACTAGCCTGGGAACCAGATGAATCTGCAAGCTCATGTTTCATTCGCTCTGGCAGATACATCTGCCCCCCTTCCATACAGACAGATTCCTCTCTGTTCTGGTTTGAGACAGGGCAGACAGAACCTTTTAAGTAACATGTGGCGGCTTTGACTTCATGACTGAATCCAGCCCAGATGAGATAACACAACATATTTTCTGCGTCCATTGTTTGCCGGTCCGTTCGGCCTCAACGAACTTGGTTGAAACTGTCAATCTGGCACTGCTGGGTAAATGTTTATCGTCTTTTTTACTGCATTGCCTGTTTCTTGCAAAAATGCATCGCCGTAGCATCTTAATGTGACATTGAGCCAGTGCTGGTATGTCACAGGTTTGATGATAAGCATTTATGAATTTGTATTTTGATCAGCCCCCTGTAGAGGAAAGTCCGTCCACAGCTCACCAGTCAGTGGGTAGAAGGTTTGATGTTAGACTACAGAGCAAACAACAGCCCTCATCTCAAAGATGTCAGCCGAAGACAGGCTTCCCATCGGCTCTGATAAAGATGAAGGTTTCAGAACTTTTTGGGAGTTTATTGAACCTGAATCTACACGACTGGAGAAAAAACAAGGCTGGATTAACTATGTGATGATAGTAACTAGGGGTGTGTGATATATGTTGTCTACGATATTATCTTAATCGTGCAAAGTTATAGAGTACAAAAACAATTGAAAACATATCACCACCTGCGCCAATACATCATGCAGTAGACCCACACGTGTGCTAGAGTTAATCTTGAATAGCAGCTGAAAAATGCATGATTGAAGTTAAAATGAGTGAAGAAATAGCGAAAGGAGATGATATAAAGACACCATCAGCCTCCCAGTCTAAGTCGTCAGATTTAATTACTGGACATGGATCAACTTCACAGGGCTAAAAATGGGACTAAAATGGTCGAAAATGCAACTTATTCCTTTATTTGTGACCCAGAAAATATAGAGATATTATTTTTTTGTCAATATCGCACACCCCTTATAGTAACTAAATATTTGATGATAGATTCTCTCTCTTTTGCTCCTTAAATTCAGCAACTGGTGGAAGTACTGAAACCGAAATTGGGTTTTTATTTTTGAATCAAGTCGGCTAAAAGTTGAAATTTTGCTGCCACCCTCATGTCTACGCTGGATTATGGTGATGTGTTGTACATGCATACATCTTCTCAATGGTTGCAGTTGTTGGACACTGTCTACCACAGAGTTCTGAGATTTATCACTAATTTTAAAGCCCCTACCCATGACTCTGTGTTGGGAGGTCGGGTCGGATGTTCAGCCGCGTCCCCTCTTCCAGACGTACTGTGATTTATAAGGCTATTCTGGGTCTACTTCCTCCTTGTCTCTTGACCTGGAATGAATTGAAAATCCATGGGAAGTTAAAGTTTTCACTCTCAGGATTTATTCCTACTAAATGTCCCTGAAATCTGCGCTGAGCTTGGAAAAAGGTCATTTCAGTTTTCTGTTCCTTTTGCCTGGAATCGGTTGCAGAATGAGCTGAACTTCCAGGTCCCGGTCTCACTGAACGTATTCAATGCTGCTTAAAAGACTTAGCTGTAGATGATTTGACTGACATGGATGTATATGACGAATACGGATGTTTCATCTCAATGTATGACATTTTTAATTTATCTCTATGTAAATTGTTGAATGTATGTTTGCACCTTTAGTTTGCCGCTGCCTGTTTTGGCCAGGACGCTCTTGAAAAAGAGATTTTTGAACTCAATCAGAATTTCTTGATGAAATAGAGGTTCAATAAAAAAACAAAAACGGATGCTATCACATACATAAATGTTGTATTCATGAGACAGACATCAAAGTGAAGTCTCTGGCATCCTATTAAATCACATATTTTCTGTGTTTGCACTCTTTTTGTCCTCTTTCCATCTTATGTTTATTTTTTTTCTTTCCATTCTTTTTGGAATGGAAAGAAAAAAAAAGAATGGATTCGCTCTTCTTATTCGCTTTGCCCTGTTTTTGTGCCTCCCATGCGATTTCAGTAAGAGGTTCCCGGTTGGCTCTTGAAAAATACTAAATTTATATTACCTGAACTTTAGACATAAAAAGTCTGTTATACCAAATGTTTTTATATTACGTACAGGGTTTAAAGTACTTACAGTTAGGTCTTAAATACACCATATATATACTACTCACAGTTCTGGTACACTGTTAACTTAGATTTAAGATTGATTTATACATTTTTCAGTTTTTAATCACATCCTCTGTAAACACAAACACTATTTTGAACACACAGTTCTATGTAGGAAGAATGACGTCTATGTAGCTGGGATTACAATATTACCTCATATTTTGCTTACTTATTGGCTGCCATAGATACGACATTGGTTTTAACTTTAATTTATAACTGTGTAATTCTAATTATAATCACAATATATGCTCTTTACTATCACATCATCATACACAATACATACACACAGGACAACATTTGAAATTACTTCTCTGTACCCATCTCTGAAGAAACCATACTTTGAAGCACGCAAGGAGCAAATCGGCTTGCTCAAAGACCCAACGGGAACGAAGAAAGCAGAGACTGAGCCTGAAGTGCAGATCCTCCAAGTGGTTGGGGCAACCACTTCACCTACTGATGTACAGTCACCTTAAGGTTTTTAAAAATTGGCTATTTAAAAAGTCTTAAACTTCAGCGATCCTGAATATTTCAGTTTCTAATTACTTCCAAACCCAAATATATATAAAATAACAGTAACTGGCAACATATACAATCTGGAAATGAGTAAAACAAAAAACTGAAAGTATATTCATTCAAATTCAAATTCATCCTCTCATGTTCTTTAGGCCTCACCTCCTCTTTTTCCTCTTTTCCCCCTTCCTGAACTATTTCCAATCTCAGAGGAAAGATGATCTGTGCTGTTTTAGCTCTGACCTTGAAGGCAGAAGGATAACTGTGGTTAGCTAAAAACCCCAGCTTATTACCTCGCAGTTCCTTTCACCACTCCCAAACCCAATACACGCACACAAACTCACACACACACACCAGAACAACGTCCTCCATACAGCTGTCTCCTCGCTCCTGGTTCACTCTGTCCCTCAGAAGTCGGACAGTGTTGTTACCTTTAGAAGAACGTGTTCCCCCTCGGACGGACAAACACTTGTGCAAAGCTCACTATGATAGCCGTCTCTTCGAACAGTAGTGTGTTTTGGTTAAAAGTGAACAAACGTGAGTAGACATCAGACATTTAGACATATAAGCAATATTTTCTCTGTAGTCCTTTTCAATAATATAAGTCTCTGGTTTTGCCACCTGACTCAATGATGGCCACGGTTCAGACTGAAGTATCTCAGCAACCATTGACTGGATTGCAGCGACAATCAGGACAGATGTCCATGTTGCTCAGAGTATGAATCCTAATGACATCAGTGATCCCATGAGTTTTCTTTGCCGCCACTGATAGGTCGATGGTTTTCAATTATCCCATAAAAATGTCTAGAAATCATGGCAATAAAAAATTATAAACCAAGTATTAACATGGTTTTTACACCAAATTCAAGGACAGGTTATGCGACAATCAGGGAGATCAGATGAGAGAGCAAAAAAAGAATCTTAGGCGAGAAACTGACGTTGACAGTTGATGGACTGTAAAAAAAAGATAGGTGATGATACAACAGAGGAGCAGAGGGGGGAGGAGGAAAAGAGGACAGGAGCAGAGCGAGGCAGTAGGAGGCAGATTGATGGAGGTGGGGACAGGAGGGTAACGTAAGGAGCTTTAGAGGGGGGCTGAACAGGCAGGGGAGCGCAGAGATAGTGTAATTGCTCTCCAGAGGAGTTCTTATAAGCAGCACTGAAGAGCCTCTGTGGTTAAGTAATCACTGTGATTAAAGCGCAGAACGATGCTCACAGCTAACTTGACTGGAAGACCCACCACCTCAGCACACATTATCGCGTGTGCCTTGACTACTGATAGGGATGTCACAGTATGAGGTTTTATATCACGATTATTGTCAAACAAATAATCACGGTTTCACGATTATCGACACAATCGGAGAACCACACCAATCTGCCATGAATTAAAAGAACCTCCCTCCCCTTTTGTGAGGGCACCAAAAAAGCTCTGTGATGTCACTATGTGTTCTGAGACCTTTTAATCAGGAACAGCATGGACCCTTTCAGCGGAATGTGCTACAGACGCTCCTCTGTGGGATCTGACAACACGGGCTAGCATCGTTTTCCACACACATCAATGAGTTCTTGAAGCCCTACATCCTTTCACTGTGTCACGCCTCTGTGTTCCTTTTGTCACGCCTCTGTGTTCCTTTCTCCCTCTGTGTCTGTCTTGTGATTGCTCCTCACGCTCACCTGTGTTTCCCCTCCAGCTGTGTCTCGTTGTCTCGTTATGTCTGTGTGTATAAAGTCTGTCCTTACCTTCCCTTCTGTGCCTGTTCGTCGCATGATGTCCTCGTGTCGTCACGTGTCCCAAACCCTCACAGTGTATCGTGAGTACCTGAAGTGTTTCAGTTCCTGTTTTTCCTCGTGTTAGTTAGTACAAATAAATAGATACTGTGCACCAGCTCTACGTGTTCTGCGTCTGCTTTTGGGTCCGGGCAAAACCCCACCGAAGAGTGTAACACACTGGTTCAGATTTAGCTGTTTCCAACTCATCATCCTCAGGACAAAATAGTCGCCCGCTGCTAAATGCAACCTTACCCTGACATGAGCCATGATGTGATAATCAATGTTTTTCACTACATTTGTCGTGATTATAGTAATATGGCTGACAGTAGTGTGACCTAAATATATCCCTTGCGTTTAACATTGAATTTCATAGCTGGTATAATGGTAAATGTGCTCGACGTGCCTGTGAATGTGTCAGAACGTTTGTGTTCATGTGTGTTTGTGCATGTGTGTTCAAGCGTGTGTGTAAGAATGTTGGGGAATCTGGCACGTTATTAAAACCCTGATGTCCCGTGCAGGCGATGCACGGTGACTTTTTTTTCTAAGTCTGGCGTGAGTCTCTCGCAGCGGAGGCTGCATAATTATCATTAGCATTTTGACCGATAGAGAGGCATCCATACATGCACCCGTTACACATCTGGGTGTAAAAACTCAACAAAAATTAATTCAAGTTCAGTCAGAAAACTAACCGGCGGAGGAGAACTAGCTATTATACTTTTTTTTTTTTACGTTGGCTTGGGCCAAAAGGGATGATTATCCTGAAGACGTTTGGACATAGTAGAAGTGTTGTAGCCATAGCAGCAACTTTACGGCAGCAGGCTTTACAGATTTGATATTCCTCATATCCCAGAAGCAGCAATGTGGTCATTTGGTAGATACCCAAAATGGTCGCACACTAACTACTTGATACGTTCTTTGGTGTATAGAACTGTACTAACCGCGATAGTACTGTACTGAAGTACAGTACTATCGCGGTTATTCGCAAACGATTACTCATGACATCCCTAACTACAGATTTTATACATGTGTGACATGCAATAAAAATTTCTGAAGCTTTGGACTTTTCAAAACTGATGGTGAGACTTAAAGGGTACAGTTTGGACATTACTCATACATTTTATGGTCAGATATTGCTTTTCAGTTCTTCAATGCCCCCACTGAAGGGGTTATTATAGGTCCAGGATCAATTACGTTGCTATCTGCCAGAGGAAATATCAAAAAATGCTTGCATAATATTTCCTGGACACATTAAGCTCATACTCGGTGTCAAACATGCAAGATAGCAAGACTCATAAGAGGAGATGCTTAGAGATAGGGATGCTCAGATAGTACTAAGGTACTTAAGGACTGGAAGAACCTGAAAACCACTGGCAACATTCGGCTCACAATTATGTGAGCTTAATGGCTTCCCTGTAAAGTATTTGTGATGACAGTAAGGAAGGTTGGTGGACAGAATGGTTACAGTATGCAAGCAGTGTGCCACAAGTTAGTCATGTGACAATGGAAATACGTTGAGAAAGGCCATGCTTTTGAAGTGACAAAAGATAATAACTCGTACGCACAAGATAATAACATGTGGGTATAAGATTACTTAATGTTAATCCATAAGCGTCTCTTGATGGACAAAGCCAACATATAACATATAATGGACTGACCAGGGCTTACAACATTTTATTTTCGCCTCGAAATGCTGTACAATTGGTTTAAGAAACACACAACGCTTGGGACGGCGAATACGTTAATTTCATAATTATCAAGTCAGAACACTTACACAGTGCTGACACACATTACTTCCGCTGTGATTTCAAAATTAGAGCACTTAAAATAGACTCAGCAGCAAATGAAAACAAACATGTACTTATGCCATAAACAAATAAATACGTTACAGAATCTTACAGCAAAAAAGGCACATTCTCACCCCCCACCAACCACCCACCCCCCACGGAGGGGGGGTGGGGCATGCTTGTGGTGCATTGTCCAAAGAACAGAATATTTGGTCCCACGACTTCCTCAGTGACTCCTCCCACGACTTCCTCAGTGACTCCTCCCACGACTTCTCCCGTGATTCCTCCCACGACTTCTCTCCCTTCTCCTCCCACGACTTCCTCAGTGACTCCTCTACCGACTCCTATCCCGATTTCCTCGTGCCCTTTTGTTTAGAAATAAATGTTTTTGCACCTGCTCTGCCGCGTCTTGTGTCTGCGTTTGGGTCCAAGCTAAACCCCAGGAGAGCATTTGTTTTATTCTTGTCTTGAAAATTGTTTTAACAGCTAACAGCAGTAATAAGGCTAAATCCCTTACTAACAAAAAGTGGACTGAAGATGAAATATTGTGAGGACAAACATAAGTTGATGTCCCAGCCCATGCCATTCATGTTGTGTAACGGTAAATTTTTTTGCTTATAATGTTAACATTACTTTAGAAGATGCTGGGACTGACATTAGTATTTCTGCTAAGTCAGCCAAACTGTAAAGAGTTGTATAGATGAGTTCAAGTTACAGCTGGATGTTGCCTCAAAGTATTTGCATGAATTTTCAGCAGCTCTAGTTGTCTATTGTGGTTTTAATATTTGTTTCGTTTTTGGTGGGATTTTCAGGTATAGTTTTTCATAGGATGATTGAAGCTAACTTGAGGCAGTCAAGCGCTCCACAGACCACAGAAACCAGTGAGGACAGCAGGTGCCAGAGTGTCAGAGATCAGCATCATGTTTATGCATGTCACAGTTGTTCTGATTAGATGTGTAACCACCAGATCATATTAGATCACATCTCATGTAAACAGCTGACTGGAAGTCTTCAGTCTGAGTTATTTGAGTCATTATGTGTGGAGGTGTCTGTCTAACCTCAGCTGTGAAAAAGATAACAGTGTGTTTGGCTACAGAAATGCTATTACCTGTGATCGGTACTAGCAACGGGAACGGGAGAGGAACTTGAGATGTTTCAGACATATAAATTCCAGCCGCTCCTTCCTTAAAAATACGAGGGAATCTAACAACACCAGCCACTTTCTGGACTTAACCATCTCCAAGCATGAAGACGGAAGTATTCTTACTTCCATGTACAGGAAACCCATGAAACGCAACACTACAACAGTAGCCACCCAAGACATTTAAAACAAAACATACCGAAGGACAGTTTTTACTTCAGAGGAGGAATTGTTTGCAATTGGATGAATCGAACCATAAATGAGAAGAGATGAAATCCAGATTCAGTACAAGAAACTACCCCCTGACTGTTATCAACAGAGCATATGATCATGCTGTATCATTTTCTAGAGCTGATCTACTCAAGCCCAAAACAAATCCTCCAACACTAGAAATAATAACATTCACTATTGAGTTCAACCACAGCCACCATAAACTTAATAAACAAACGTTTGCATATCCTGCAAGCGGAACCATCATTATGTCAGATCACTAAGGAACCCAACTCTTTTTATTAAGAAGTGCACCGACCATCGGATATAAGCTGGTTCCCACATTCCAACCTAGTGAACCCACCGTTACATGGCTTAACATCCAAGGAAACTACAGATGCGGAAACTTCAACAAGTGCCAGAACATAACAAAGGTTGAGTACTTCACCCACCCACATGCGGGCCGAAAATTTCCAATTAAACAATTTGTAACATGTAAAAGATCAGTGTTCTAACTGCTCACATTTCCCTGTGGAAAGGCCAACAAAGCATCTCAGAACACAAAACAGACATCGGCACAGGGAATATGGACTATGCCATGGCAAAACATGGACCCCCAACCACTTTGTACTTCATTGGATTAGAACATGTGACTGTTCCAACCATGGGGGTAACCTACCCAAATTACTCACACAGACAGACATGTACTTGATCTCCACGCTCAACACCATAAACACCTGCTGGCCTGAATGATGACTCTATCTTCAAATGTGTTCTCTGAACGGACTTCAAGCTACAAATACATTCTGAATTGCAACCATCCCAACACGCCAGTGATCTTGGTGACCTCAGGAAACACTTACTGGAACCAATCGCACAGCACTTCCTGTTACTTTCGTCCTATCATACTTACTCTTTGATCATCTCATCCTCACCTTGTGCCATCATCAGCCAACTTGAAAGCACTGAATATAAATTTGTGGATCTCAGATTATATCCTGCACTTAAATTCTCCTATTGCTCAGAAGAAGGCTCCAGAAGCCGAAACATTAGGAGAAGTTGGAATAAAGAACTTTAACATGGAACAGAAAAGCCACATCTTTTAGTACAGATGAAATGATATGGCTGACGGAAAACTGGCTGAGAGTGCGGTTTAAATAAAAGATTAGAAAAAGAGGCACGATGATATGTCTCTATGCCGCTCTAAGTTTGACTGTGGAACTACTGAGCATCTGCTGTCCAAATGCAACCAGGGCACCAAAACATTCTCTCACTCTCTGACACACAAACACACACACACATGCACAGATGGAAGAGACATTAGCACCTGTGAACAGCATTAAATCCCGGCAGATGGTCGATAACCACCTAACCCCTCTGTCTCTGTCTTTGTCTCACTCTCTATTCCAGGAACATCAATCACACCATCTCTCTATTCTTCACTCTTTCCTTTTTCTCTCTTCACTTCAAGATCAATACATTTCTCCTCTCTTCCATCTTCACTCTCTTGCCTCTCTCTCCTTTTGGTTGCAACTAAAATTGAAACAAAACACACAAACTTAAAGAGAGAGCCGTTTTTGTTTATCCATTTGGCTCGTCCTTTCTTTTTTTTTTTTATCTCACATGATCTTTTTCCACTTAACTTCCTTTGCCTTCATTATGCTTTTGTGTATCTTGTTTCTCTCTCACTCTGTTTGCTCTCTGCTGCAATTTCATCTGCCACTCGTCACAGTCTTTAAACTCTTCTTCGACTTTTGCAGAAAACGTCTTGCTGTTGTTCAATAGTACTTTCTTCTCTATTTGTCTCTCATCCGGATGACACAGACTGTGGGATGGCGTTGGAAGCAGAGCCATAAATAAAGGACTTGTTAAAGTGGTTTTTCCATTTTTCAGTCTCCATTTCTCGCTTTTTGTATCGATTTCTTCTCCATGGTCACTTATTGAAAACTCATAGAATGAGCTTAGCCTTTTTTCTTCTTCTTGATTGTACCAAGTAAGGAGGTAGGTTTTTTTCAAGTCTACAACTTTAGAAAGGCTTTAGTCCATCATGAGAAAAATAACCATTTTAATTTGTCCCTTTGCTCTGAGACATTCATACTGACACAAGAAACGAACAGTTTTGCCATTTAATCTTATCTTTTGGTTTTATTTGTATAACACTATTTATCTTCTGGAATTTAGATTCTGGAAATTACGTGAGAGAATCAGGAATCTGATTGTGAAGAAAATAGTAAAATCTTGCTCAATGTGATTGTTGATGATATTTTAAGCATTGGTTGAAGGAGAGGAAGATGTCCCTCTGTCTCCATCAGCCTTGTTGTCTCTCTTCCACTTTCCAGTCTCTTCTCAATCTCCTGTACCAATCAGCTGTTTAAGCATAGAATTAGTGTATTAGAATATTGTATTAGATTGTATTAGAATATTGAAGATAATTAGGTTAACTTTTTTAATTAGAGAATAAATCCAGATGGCTGCTGTGGCAAAAAAAAAGAAATGATACATAAACAAATAAAGTGTATCTGATATGCTGATCAGTCATCAGGAGGAATAATATGAAAACATTTGATGGCGAGTTAGGATAATGATGCATGTACATGTTTGTCGTCTGCAGCCGTGCAGCTTCATTCATCTGCCAAACAAGATCACACCTCACACCTTCCTTTCTTGGTGTGAAAGAAAGGAAGGTGTTGCTTTTTTGTTGCAACAAAAAAGCAACATTTTTTGTCTAATTACACTTTTTGTCTAATTACACTTGTGAAAGTGTTAGAGAGAGGTTCTGTAACCAGCCAAATGTACAGAAGTGTACAACAATAACACGTACACCCAATAAAATCTGAAAAGGCTTGTACATTAACTGTGGACAAAATCTTCAGAAGGCCTTGAATCACTGCTTGTTGGTTCACACAATATAATAGATTTTTCATTATTAACACAATATAATAAAATATCAACTTTCTAATTTTTTGATACCCATCTGTCATGCAAACTAGCATCTTGTGGCAGCCCTAGTTCGGACCCATATTGGGTACTAAGTTGAAATCTGATGGAGGGAAATACAGTTGTTAACTGTTTTGACATCTCTTTGTCCTGTCTTCTTCACTGTGTGGGAGTTATCTGATCAGTGATCTCCAGGCTTATATCGCTCTATTCTTAAGTGTATTATTGTTGGTATACACACATATAAATACATATATGTATGTATGTATGTATGTATATATATAACTGCTTTTGGCTAGTTATTTCTGCATGTCGTGTTAATGGATTTAAAGGCCCAAGGAGCAGTAGAAGTCATTCAGCACAAACTTTAAACAGTATTTTGCCTGCCAATGGCGATTATGGAAGGTGAAGAAGTGGTGACACAAAGAACTTTTTTTGCTTTTGGCTATTTTGATCTTGCAAGCAAACTCTGTGTTGATTACACAGACTTTTCATTAATTTATTAAAACAAAGATAGCCCAATCGCTTTTCTGTAGCATTAAGCAGAGGTGGTGCTAGACTCTTGAGAAGCTTCTCAATGGGCTCAGCTAATAGTAGTTTCAAATAACTGATAGATCCTTTCCTCTCCTTACATCACAGTTCTCACTCACTGAGCCATGAAAGCCCTGCGTAAATAGTGAACCATTATAAAAGGTCTATTGAAAAATAAAACAGACACAGTGAAATACTTTGAAGACCGATTTCCTCTGCCCCGTTTGAGAGTGCCGCACCTGTAAGAACCTGACAGCCGCACCTACCAACAGTCACTAGTGTCTGTGGCTAAGCAGTGTTTACATAGAACATAAGTAGTGTCTTAGCCCATCATTTTGTTCTTTTTAAAGCCTGTTCATGCAAAATGCTTTAAAGAAGAGGGGGATTAAAGTAATTTATCTGCTGTGACAAAGCAGACATCATATTCGGCCCCCATCCATGAGACTTACATATGTTTATTTGGCAAACTTATTGCGACATTTCAAAGCACAAACAGCCACGTTCATGTCAGTCCAACAAAATTTGCCAAGTGTGAACTTTGGTTATTCAAAGTTTATCAATTTTGCAAGTGTTGCATGTTTGACTTCAACCAGATTGACCCTGCACATCCTTCGGTCCCCATTAATGCACCTACCAAGTATGAAGATTATAAGATGAAGCGTTCTCATGATATTTTCATACAGAAAGACAGAGATATGTTGCTTTATCATTAGTAAATAGGATATTTGAACAATAAGGCATAATATATAAATTGGCAAAGATTAGATTATTTATTTTTCACATTTTTGATGCGTATGTAGTAGATGCTGGTAACTGGGAATGTTTTCTAAATGGTAGTATAGCTGAAATAGTAATAACATAGTAATGAATCAATTTTAAAAATTCCATTTTTATTCATATTTTATTGCCCTTGTTGCTTAATTCAGTCATAAAGAAAGAGTCAAACTATTTACTGTATGAAGAAGTACAAAAAAAATTCTGCCATCTTAATTATCAACCAAAATTAAAATTTTGATTAATGTCAGAGCAGAGCTTGAATAGAACCGTTCAATCACACGAGAATAGACAAAACAGGAAGTGGCACAGGAAGCAGCCGTGTCCTGGCAGCAGATTGGTGCTTGCACACACAAATGTTGTTCTTGTGAACTAATGGGGAACTCATTAACAAAAGACTTCCTCTAGTCTCTGAACTCTGACCTCACTATACACCCACTAAAAACCCAACTCCTGCTTATTCAGATCTTAACCCTCAAACTAAATCATGACCTTCAGAAAGACCTCTAAAAAGTGAGGAGCGACCCAGTTTCAAAAATGTCTTCTTTCTTAATGTCTAGAAAGTTAGCAATGAGTATTAGAACTTATGCAGAGTAAATAGAAGCTTTCGATCCAGTCTGATTATACAATTATTTGCGGTTACATTAAAAACTAAAGCTGGGCATACACTGCAATTTTTTGTTTGGTTTTTGACCCAATTTGAGCTCAACAACTGTCAGACTTCTTTGGGCGTTGTTTGTCGAACACTGTACGTGGGGATATGAGCATCAGTCAACAGCCCCAAGGCGACTGTTGGACGATCGGATGGATTTCTGAAATTTTGGTTGGCCTTTATCAGCCTTACGCTTAGATTAGATTTCCATAGATTTCCCGTGGTCAGTGCATTTCTTCTCATTGTACTATAGTGAAGTGGCTACTGAGCGCCTGATTTTCCATGGTCGATATGGCACGTCGCGTGGATAATAAAGTAGGAAGTGTAGTTTATGGCTGGTAGCAATACAAAGAAAGTTCATCAGGTGTTGATGCTAGCTATCTAGTTAAGAGTAACTAGTAAAAATTTGCTATTTTACATCAAATTGTATATATATATATATATATCCAGCAATATGGAACAGCATTTTTCACATCGTCCTAGCCCCCCATAAGTCCAGATATGCCAGTGCCTCCATTTTTAGAGGCTTCAGCAAACAGGATGGCAAAAATGATCATGATAGCTTATATCTGTCTGGTTAGCATGTTACTAACAAACAAACTTCTTCCTGCCTCGGAGTTTTCAAATTAATCTTTATGGCAATTATTAAAAGGGGCCGACGGGCTTGTTCTTTGGCTTCACATCGCAGACAATGTATGCTTATAGTATGAGTTAGAATCAAACAACAACAATTCTAATATTGTACAGTATGCCCAGTTTAAGTGAATCCTGAAGAAGGTTCTTCAGCATTCATGGCATGACATCACCTCTTTTATTTCCTTTACTTTTTTGTGTAAAATAATTAAAGTGATCAGTTCATTCTGACATGCCTTCCTCTTTAAATTGGGGTGGACGATTTGTTTACTTTTGTGTTGTGCCATCATTGATTTTAATTTTGGAACACCTCGCTTCCAAACTAAATCACTGAAAACTTCAATCTGCCCCATTCTAGGTTAATATGAACATTTTTACAAACATACCCTTGGACTCACAGTTTCACTGTGACACATATCTGTCCGTAACCCAAAATGCATACAATAATCATAATAATATCTCTTATGTTGGGTATCCATACTGAAATATTGGTGACTGTCTTGATCTTTTTCTTACACACCAATGTAGTGATAACCTCCATACCTTTTAGGACTATACTTTCTACCTTATATTACATTTCTTCAAAGTCTTGAGCACATGAAGATTAGAGCATGCATTACATGGACGTAATCAGACAGTGGCCTTCTACTGCAACGTGGTAATTCTATTCTTTATAACACTGTCTCTCTGGATTATTGTTTTTAAATGGTAGATCCGGTTTGATCTCTATGGTGAGGTTTTTGTGTATAACTCTGTGGATGTGTTTGTGGGTTGTGTGTATACATATGGTTGGAAGGCCATTTTAATTAGATCCCATCTGTCAACGAAGAGTCTCACATAAACCCACACATACCCGCGACTTGACAGACATCGACAATCATATGCCTACTCTCTCCGTGCCTGTAACACACACACACACACACACACACACACACACACACACACACACACACACACACACACACACACACTGCTCCAGTGAGATTATCCTGGCTGGCAGCACCACAGAAATCAGTGGAGGTTTTCCAGTCTGTCATTAAAATGATGACACCTCCACAGATTCCAGAGGACAAACCTTCTCTGGAATCTGTCTAAGGTGCAGTGAGCAGGTGAGAACTCAGCATAAAAATCAGTGTCCCTCCAGCATGACAAAGAACCCTTCACTCCCAAGTAACAAAGCAAAGAATAGAGTGATTGTACAGGATTAAAAGAAACCCACCATACCTAGAGAATCAGATCATAATCACATGTCAAGATTGGGCAATTTGGGTGATTGCAAGATGTCTACCAAATATTGTCACAATCAATTCCTTTCCTACTGGAACAAAAAGACTCTGAGGTCAGTGCTCATGGCATTTCACGCCATATGGCCAAAGATATGTGTCCAATACACACCATCAGTGATGAGTGCTTATGAAAAAGGTTAACACACCGATAAATGGTGTGTAATCCCCTCTCATGATTATTTTTCCAAAGTTATACTACCTTTCTTGTATCCTCGACAATGATACATAAACAGATGTAAAAGTTACATAGTAAAAGTAGACATCAAGTAGAGAAGGGTCTCTATGGTCAAACAGAACAATAGAGCTTGATCCTAGTCCATGCAACAATTAATTATTATGATAAAAAGACAATGTCAAAATCGCTATTACAATTTTGGCCATTATCTTTGCAGACATGCGTTTTCAAGCTCTGGTGAGCGAAATTAAGATTTGTCCAATAAATTTCAATGCTCAAAACGTCAAAGGAAATTGTGGCACTTTTATGGAAGTCAGTAATTTTTCCTGCATGGTGTCTGGCCCTGACGCCTTTGAAACATGGGTGACTGCACGCCCATCCAAGCCTGAAATTAATATCCAGGATTAACTACCTACAGTCACTGTCTGTCCTTCTGTCTCTCAGCCTCAGGCTCAGACCGCTGCTGTCCTTCTTATTTGGTTTTCTGTTTTCGTAACTTCACTTCTTCTCTTCTGCAACGGCCTTAATTTCTTTTCCTTATTTACACTGATGACTTATCTCATTGTATTGGCTGGTCACAGGGCATTGCACGCCTATGCACAGCCCACGTCTGTACTACAGTGTGTGTTGGTGCTAAAGCAGCTATGAAACCACGTGGACACCTCAAAATCTGTGATTTTTCAACTTGAGGTACGAGTAGTTTTGATGCCCATAATAATCCTGTCTTTCTGAACACCGGGGACAATTTGTATGTAAACAGAATCACCTTTGGATATGTAATGGCAGAGGTTTATGATGACGATCATGGTGACAGTGAATATAGGCAGATTGATGATGGGCTGATCGAAAGGCCTCCTCAATGTGAATGGTTGGTTTCTAAATGTGGACCTGTCCCACATTGGACAGACGTCTAAAATCAGATATTTGTCCAGCGTTCAGACATAATCCACCTTAGTAAACCAATACAATGGCGTCTCCCGTCAACTTTTTTTTGCTGCATGGAAATAAATTATGTATGCGGTCTGATAAATTAAGAGGGCTTTGTAATAATTCAAAGGAAAGGAAATGCAACGTTTGGTTTTAATGCTTAGCACTAGTCTGAGTTAAATAGATAAGTGGTCACAGATAATGGAGGGATGGACGATACATCAAGTCTGGGAAGTGATTTTAATTTGAGCTGGACTTTCAATACGGAACTGAAGCTCAAAGCAATTAACAATTTAGGCCTTCATGTCTTTTTTTCATCCTGTAATGGTTCTTAGTCATGTCTACAGAGTGTATGACTCTTTGTATATGAAAATGATGTACCTTTGCTTTGGGAGTAAAAAGACACATTTGACTCCCTTCTCAGAACAAAAAAAACATCTGCATCAGATTTATTTTGTAACAGTGATGAAAACCTTATATAACCTAACCTAACATTATATATAAGCATCAGATTTCTATACGTGTATTGTAAAGTGTGATTCACAATTTGTATACTAAATTTTGTTCGCAGTTCAAAATCCTAAAAAATATACACAAAATATCATATCCTATATTTAATTATATCCATTAATTAACCAGGTAAAATACTCGCCGAAATACAAATCTCCTTTCCAAGATTGACCTGGTTAAGGGGGCAGGATAGAAAATAATGAGTGAAGCATTCTTTTAATGCTTTCCAATATACACAAATCAGCCAGAACATTAAAAGCACCTGCCTAATTTTGTGATGTCCCCCATTTAGCCGCCGAAACAGCTCTATGACGTATTATGTTGTATGACACCTTTCTATCAGAACAATAATTGAAATATTCAGCAATGTGTGCTACAGTAGCTCCTCTGCGTGATCGTTATGCTAACTAGTTTTCCTGCTCCCAAAAACATCAACTTCAAGGACAAAATGTTCACTAATGCAGTCCCACTCAATGACAGTTGTCCTGGTGACGAGATAATCGTTGTTATTCACTTAGCCTCTCTATTTGTGATGTTATGGTTGATGAGTGTATCGGTGAATGAGGCTGCAGTCATTCAAACCTGAAAGATGAAGATGAGTTAAATAAAGAGGAAGCCATTGCTTTTGGAAGATAAAATCATGAAGATTACTATGTATATAGTCAGATCAATAATGATGTGACGTAAAGGAAATGCTTGATGCAGCAAAAATATCTGCATTATAGCTGGACTGATTCATCTAGTATGGCCAGTCATTTTAACATCATCTAACAGTACCGGTATCAGTGAAGCTCAAAGTTATTTCTTCATCTAATAAAATAGACGCATTTGGTCCCCTCCTCGCGAAATCATCTTGACATCCGGAGACATTTCTGTATTAGACATCCACAAATAATTTGCATCAGAATTGCTCTCTATCAAAGATGGAAACAAAACTTACTGCTCTTGCATTGTCTTTGAAATGTGAGTACTTGAAACATCAGAGCTCTATAATCGTATTGTAAAGTCTGTGGATTGAGTTTTGCATTTTGCTGGAAGGACAGAATCACAATCACACACACGCACGAAATACAAGATGAATAAAGTTAAGCAATAGATTTAAAGCTTCAACTGAATCATTCCTTAAAAAAAAAGCTCAAATCCTCAGAAACAAGAGACTCAGACGCAGGCATTGAAGCTCTTGGAATTGTGCCCAATAAATATCTACTGACAGATCAGGATGGCTGTTCCATGCATGGCTGTGTGCTGTGAAGTGGCTGCTGGTCAGCAGGGGGGGGTCCTGGATGTAAACGGAGCTGCTTGATTGAGTGTAAGCTTGCAGGAGTCTGAAAGAGAAACAGGAAGTGAGCAACTTGAAAGAGGGGCTATATCTGAGTTTGGACTGTACAATGCAGAGTGATGTGAAGTAGTGCAGTTACCCAGCCTGTACTGCACCATAAATTCTATAAATATTTCCGAGGCTGATGCATGTGACAAAGCAGGAAGACATCCAAGGTTGAAGGAATTTGTTTTGTAAATTGAAATCAGTGCCTATGAAGTCAGCGTACAAAAAGACTCAAGGAAGTAGCTGAGGGGAATGTTTTCTTATCTCTTTTCTTTCCAGTCATGACTGTTGGTGAGACGGTCTCAGATTAAAAAAACTGATTCTTGGCTATTTTTTGCCATAGTTTGTCAGAGAATCTGCAGCCTGGTGATGTCTGAAGGAATAGTGTGTTCAATATCAGCCTTTGACTGATTTCAGTATCAGATGTTCTGTTCATTCATTTTGTACTCTCTCGCCCCTTTTCCCTCTTATTCAAGACTTTCAAACAGACATTTTTTAAGACAATTTGCATACATTTTCAAGCTAATCTTTGTCTGGAGCCGTTTGCTCAAATGTATTCATTCATTTTTAATCTCCTTGTTGCCTCTAAATCAGTTGAACATCCATGTTTACAGCAGAGACTTGAAAATAATCTTACATTGCTAATATTTTCTACCAAAATAAAAAAATACCATTACAATACTTTTCTATTCTTACTTTGATTTACACTTATCACTTTATAATGAAATAATATGAGTGTTGGTCCACAACAGAAAAACATATGGCCAAAACGAACTGCATCCTTTTCAGGAAACAAATGGAAAGCCTCAGGAAACCAGATATAGCAAAATTAGCAAATATGGGGAGCAATGGATACATAGATTAATATTCTAATAAGCAGGAAATTGCTGAAAACAGACTGTTTGGACATGTTGTAAACAACATTTTGACTTGCAAAAGTGGAATTTTCACAAAGTTGGTGGCCCTTAGTAAGACATATTTCCCATGAAATATCCGGACATTTTGAAATGAATATTTTAATATTAGGAGACTAAATATTTTAGCCTGTGGGAATAAAGTAGCCATTTGATTCAAGAAATCTGTCTTGATTTAACTGTCTCATTAGTCTCTAACCTTATCTGCTATCTATTATCTGTTAATTTCTCTTTTTATTGTGTTTCTGTTTTGATTTCATCACATTTGACTTTTTTGGTCGGAAATATGGATTAAAAGGTAATTCACAACTCAAACTGACACACACACACACACACACAGGTGAGACAGCTATATGATGACAGCATGAGTCCTCAGGCTACAGTCTTATGATTCAGTCGTTGATGACAGTCTGGAATCTGGAATCATGTGGTCGCTCTCATTCATTGTCCTCCTCAGCTCTCAGCAGCACCTTCATGTTGTCTAAAATACATTGTGTTAGTGACCGCAGTGTTCGAGCTGTTCTGTAACGGCAGCACATCCTTCCCTGATTACTATTTTCTCTGACACTGACGTTGTGTGACATATTTGTGTAGGTGCAGACTTTGGACAAACTAACAGTTCCTTTTAATGGTCTTCATCGATTATTACCAACAAGAACTAGGTGGTGTTTTTATTAATTCTATAACATGCTTGCAATTTCCTGGTACCGCATTTTCAATAGACAAACTCCTGGGGCTCCCTCGGAAGGAAATTGTTTCAGATTAAGGGGAAGTGCTGCACGGAAAGCAAACATCCTAATAAAACTTTGCAAATAAGAGCACAATTGCTAAGACCGCACTGACATTGAAAATAAGCTATTGGGACAAAACCATTCACAGTTTTAAAACTACCAGAAGTCACTTGTTCATTAATAGCTGACAGAGGGACAAATGCACCTTTAAAATTACTTTGTTTACACTATGGGACACTGCACCTCCTTCCAGAATTCTTAGCACTAAGTTTGAAGTTGAATAACTGGCTGCTCAGAATGTAGAGTATATGGGTGCAGGGCTTTTTTTCCATTATGCTCAATTCTGGCTTAACTAGGCCTTAAACTGTTAGGTATCCCAAACAGACAATAAAACCCTAACAAAAAATTAGCTTTATGGTAGCTTCATAAATTTGTGAAATGTACAGCACGGTATCTTCAGACTTCAGTTTGTGTACCCCTTAGATGTCTGGTTTCATCTTTGATGAGACTTCTTAATTGCTTACACACTCTGATGTCTGATGAATCATCCGTTAACCCATCCGCTCCAACTTAACTGCTGCTGCTGCATCTATGCATCCATCAATCACTACGTACAATGCAGGAGAACCCTCAGACTCATCTGTGAGAAACGATAAATAGCCACCAGAACACAAATGATGTACTGCAGGAACTCTCCTACATATCAGCAGCATAACAGCCTCATAGTCCAAATGATTCAGCCCCTCAAATGCCTATACACTTATGTCATCAATAAAGCCCATTCTGTTAAAATGTCAAAGACTAGAGGAATCAGAGATGTATAACATCAAAGCCCGATGTTACAACCACAGCTAAGAGCCTAACAGGTATTCCCGTCACCTTTCTGGGACTGCAGCAGGTCAATAAAACACACAGTTAGCAACATTTTCCTGCTGATTTTTACAAAAAAGTCATAGGTGAGACTGCATGTCAGACAGTTTCTGGTCTAAGCTGATGACATACTCTGGCTGCTGCTGACTCACACTCTACATAGAGGTTGCAATCAGTTGCCATAGTAGGGCATTTTGCTCCCAGGATATTACAAAACTGATTACCTTGCTTGAGACGGAGCTTTTCTAATAATACGGTCTGGTTGTTTTGTCCATATATAACCAATCATCTTCACTGTAATCTAATCTGAAGTCACTGTCTGTTATGACTTACCTGTAAAAGGATTTGGCATTTGATGGATCGTTATAATAACTGTAACCCCAGGTGGCAGCCTCACTGCTGGTGACAACTGTCTGTCAGCACTTCCTGTAACCCACTAACAATTTAAACAGGGTGCTGGACAGGTCATGGAAACTGTGGCAGATTATATCACTGCTCCCTTTATGTTTACACATCTGTGAAATATGTTGAAACTCTATGAAATAGGGTTGGTCTGATGACCTTCTGCTTATGTTGATTATTTTTCTTAATACTCTCTGCAGTGCCTATGCTCTTGAATTGTCCTTAAAAAAGTCCTCAAATAGGGCTCAACCATAGCATATAAAAAATATTCCAGCTATTATTTCATAGTTGGGCATATTCACAGCAGTGAAATTATCGGCCAATTTTGCAAGTAGAATAAAAAATTAATTATAAAAATGTTGCATTTCTAATTCTAATCAAGGTAAAAATGTTAAATAATTACAACCTTTACTGAAAGACACATCACCCAGCCCTTCTTCTTGAAACTATTTATGTAATGAGCTCATTTCAAGGTTGCAAAAAAGCCCAAAAAACAACCCCTAAAACCCCATCAGGAAAATTTCTCTCTGAACTGAGTAGAGTAAATATTAATGACATTTGAGCTTCATTTACGGCGAATCAATTGTTAATTAATACATGCTAAAACTAACTGCAACATTTTGCCTCATTTGGATCCAAATATTAACTTTTTTAAATCACATTTACAGCAATATTTATAAACTTAAGTCAAATTTTATCTCGAAATATTAAAAATGATACATAAATGATACATCTAAGCATTAAATCTAGATGTGAATATTCAATCTTAATATTAAATAATAATTCAATATAAATGTTTATGTAAAATCTAAATGTAAAAACTCTATGTAAATTATATATCAAAATAATTTATCTAAATCTTTAACCTAATTGTTTAACACTAAACTAAATATTTAGCTAATATGCAAATGTACACAGACTTATCAAAAGCAAATTAAAGATGTATGTATATGTAACAAAGTTCTTAAACATTGCTGTTAATTTGATGAATAAAAAGGGTGACTGTAAATTCTTAAACTCACCTCAACTTTATTTATAAGCACATTTAAAAAACGATGAACGAAAACAATGCTACATCAAAGAAAAGCAGTACGAACAGAAATAATGAAATGTCCAACAACTCATCCTGGATTAAAAGCCAAGGAATAAAAAATGAGTCTTAAGGTGAGATTTAAAATCAGACAGAGTTGACATGAGGGGGCAACTCATTCCACTTTTTAGGGGCTGCAACAGAGAAAGCTCGGTCGCCCCTCATTTTTAGTTTTGATTTAGGGACGACTGGAGGCATCTGGTCAGCTGACGTCAGTGACCTTGACGGAGTGTAAGTCTGTAAGAGGTCAGAAATGTACGTGGGTGCCAACCCATTAAAGGATTTAGAAACAAACAATAAAACCTTAATATGAATCCTAAAACGTATTGGTAGCCAGTGAAGAGAGGCCAGAATGGAGGAGATGTGCTCTCGCATGTGTGAGCCTGTTAAAAGCCGAGCGGCGGCATTTTGAACCAACTGTAGAAGGGAGAGAGAGATCCGGCTCACACCAACGTAAAGTGCATTACAGTATTCCAGACGGGTTGTAATAAAAGCATGAATAAGCTTTTCAAAATCATTAAGGGTTAAAAAGGTCTTAACCTTAGATAAAAGCCTCAACTGATAAAAAACGGATTTAAAATTAAAAATTAAAAATTACTTTCCACTTTGACGCCAAGGTTTGAAACAGTAGATTTTGTCCAAATACCATGACTTCCGTTTTGCTATCATTAAAATGTTAGAAGTTAAGGGCCATCCAGGCTTTGATGTCCTTCAGACACTCCAACAACAAATTTACAGAACTGGCATAATTTCTCCACGGAGTTTTTCTCCAATGTACCTGTACTTACCTGTGAAAATGTCAAATAAAACTCTTCGAATCTTTAAATTGGACGAACTGTTCGGCTGTAATTTTGGGCCAGTAAATATGGCCCAAAATACTATTCAGAGATAAAGCTTGCACTAGTGACAGAAATATACAACTGACCTTTCCAATGCCAGTTCTTCCTCGCACTAAAGTTAAGTTTTATAAAATTTGAAAATCATCGGTCAAATAGGTTTTGAGATCACGTTCACACAAAGAACCAACGGCGGATGCGGATTACCACATGTGACAAGTTGTGACGTCATCACAAAGGAAACAGCATTTAGATGTTCTCATTCAAGGACCTTTTGCCGTTTACGTTGCTGCAACTGATAGCGCGCTATATGTCCCACCCTGTCTCACTATAACATGTATGTCTCATGGAGCAGAGCCAACACTTATTTTAATTACTACTTTTGCTTAACAAGGACAAGTCAAAGTCAAGTCTTCTCTGAGAATTGTCTACTGAAACCATCTTTAAGCAGATTGTAAATAATTTATACCTGTTTGGTAAACTAGCACGAAGAAAACCTGAGGACACGTGTTTATCTAATTGGCTTTTCTGATTAACGATTATCCCGCCCAGAGTTCAAGTTAGAGCCAGCATAGACCAATAATGTTCACTGGGTGATCAGTCGCGACACCTCTCATTTCTAAATCTGATCTGAGAAATACTTCATAGCGGCTTTTGGACTGCAGCCGTCAGCATCATTCAGTTCTTGTGCCCAAGTGTTGGTGTTTCAGCCATTGTTGCATCCAAGTGACTCAGCGGATATGCTCGAGATCATAACAGACGTTACCTTTACACCATCACCAAAAAACAGGCAAACACTGTGACTAGTGCCGGGATATCTTCAGTCTTCAGTAAAGCTGATCTACAGATCAATATTTGGTGTCTGATGCTTGACATCTGTGGACAGAGAGGGTATAGGGTACAGTTGGCTACTGTTGATGTTGGTGTCTGAGTGACACATGACCGTTTTCATTTTTACAGCTTTATCAGAAATCAATATTTTTGTCAGCAAACAATTCTAAATCCATGTGATGTTAACGAGTCCCTGAAATGCTGAAAATGTTTTGTTTTTTATTTAACTATCACTATCAAAAGGTAATTACTCAAATTAATTCCTTATTTGAAGTGATATCTTCCCTTTGTGAGCTCACAGCTTTCGACAGAATCACACATGATTCTGCAACTAGTTTGGTAGGATTCTTTACATAATCTGATGTGAACACACATCAAATAATAGTGATCCTCCTCTGATGACGACCTTTAGTAGCAGAACACCTAAGATCGGCTGTAATTCGTCCACTCCTTACCCGCTGTGGACAGATTCCTTGCCAAAAGTTGCATACTTAAACTAGAACTATTTTGTCGTCCCCGAAAGCAAGGGTATAGCCCTGAAAGTCCCCAATTCCCTGCAATGTCAAAGCAATCCCCCTGATTGAACTGCTCAAATTAAATATGAAGTTATGTCCAAAAAACAGTGTTCTTAATAAAACATAGCTCCCCCCAGTGAGTCAAATTTTAACTATTTGAGTTAAACACAATGTATGCAAGGTAAATCTCCTCGACTCCCCTCATATGCACCAAATTTGGACTAAATGGGACCAACTATTGAAACATTGTGGCCTGGAAACTTTCAGAGATAAAGCTCCTCTTAATGTTGTAAATACAACAGACTTCAATCATTTAATTTTTTCCTTGCTCTAAGGTGTATGTAGTTATAAAGTTTGAAAATGATTCATGAAATATTGTTTTAGTTATTGCGTTTACACGAAGGAACTGCGGCTAATTGTATGTGGGGATATAATTAGCAAGTGATTTTCCCCGAAAAGCCTTGCTACTTCCTTAACCCTCAATTTCTGAAAATGTCCTCTCTCTGAAGGTCAATAACTCTACAAACATGTACAAGGGTCCATATAAACACAGAAACGCAGCTGGTAAACACTCAGTTCAGACCGACCCTCTTCCCCTCTCGGGTCCTCTCCGGTCCTGTCCTCTCCGGTTCCGGTGAGCTTGAGTGGGCGTGTGCGTGAGTAGTGGTGGTGGGGAACTAGTGGCGCGGAATTTGAAAGGTCTTCAATTTTTCTGTTTTCACTATTGCTTCATTTTCTATGGTCTCTACATGATCAGGTAAGAGCTGTTATATCATATCGATTGTTTATTTGAATTGTTTATGGGACTGACGCGTGTTTGTTGGGAGGAATGGTGTCCTCTGAGACGGTTCCTCCGTCTATCCGGCACGGAGTTCGGATAGTCCCGTCCGACACTCATGTTGAGGTGGAAGATGTTCTGTTGGCTGCTGGTGAACAGGTCGGCCATGAGAAATTGTCATATGCTTCAAAAATGAACAAAGCAGTTGTAGTTTTTGTCGAAAATGAGTCGCTGGTCTATCAGCTGATAGAGAGGGGCGTGTACCTCAGGGACCTGTTTGTACAGGTATCCCCGTTGTCAGTTCCCTCAACGCGGATCACCGTATCCGGTGTTCCTCCGTTTATACCAAACGAGCTGTTGGAGAACGAGCTCCGCAGATATGGTAAATTTGCCAGCGGATTTAAGACCATAAGTCTGGGATGTAAAGACCCCAGACTGAAACACGTGATGTCTCTGAGACGGCAGGTCTTCATGTCTCTGGACTCTCCAGAAAAAACTCTGGAGGTGTCCTTCAGAGTGAAGTTTGGAGATGGACAGTATATGGTGTATGCCAGCTCTGGGCAGATGAAATGTTTTGAATGTGGTGATGTCGGACACAAACGCGCTGCGTTTCCAGATAAACAGCTGGCGGTTCCCTCCGCGGATGCAGCGCGTGACTCTGCTCGCATTGGAGCGAAGGATCGCGCTTCATCAGACGTCCATCTGTCGGGTGGCAATGTCTCCGGTGGCGGATCGGCGGCGGCTGTCGACGCCGGTGGCGGACAAGTGGCTGCGGTTGCTTCCGATGACGGACAAGTGACTGCGGTTGCCTCCGTTGCCGGACAAGTGGCTGCGGCTGCGTCCGTTGCCGAACAAGTGGCTGCGGTTGCCTCCGTTGCGGAGCCGGACCAGTCGAAGGTGTCCGGTGGTCAGGTGGACCTGGGTGTGGCAGCTGGTTGTGCTGCTGTGGTTAAGAAGGCTAAAGTGTCAGGTGTAGTGAAGAAGGTGGACTCAGAGGACCAGCCCAAAACCAAGAGGCCACGGGCCGCTGCGGTTGAGGAGAACCCGAGCAGCTCTCGCGCTGTACCTGCTGAGGTCCAGCCAGAGTTCGAGGAGGCTGACGAAGCTGTCGCTGTAGATGTCAGTGATGATACTGTGCTCAGCAGCCAGATGTCTGTTGAAGGTGATGACATGGAGTATGACTCTGATACAGCATCACTAAAGGAAATTGTTACCAGGAGCGCTGATTTATATTCTTTGGAAGAAATAAATCAGTTTTTGGATGAAACGTTTAAAAAATCTGTAAAAGTGAATGATTATTTTCTAGATACTGACAAATTCATCAGGTCAGTAGATGTATTGAAAAGACTTGTCGGGTTTGACCTGCTTGATGAGAAAAAACGTTTTCGCCTTAAAAAGCATATAACTGCACTAAGAAAAATTACAAAAGGAAAACCTGTTCGTAAAGCTATAAGGTAAAAATGATCATGAATCACATGGTGAATTTAAACTTAAAAAATGTTCTCTTTGTTTCAAACTGTCTTTTCCTCTTTTCTGTCTTTTCTATGAGGAGCATTAA